>CM057847.1:843332-874156 GCA_030068395.1 Apalone spinifera
ATAGCCCACCTGGGACTAGCAACTAAGTGTGGAGCCACCAGCTGTGTCTTCTCCAGTCCTGCTGTCCCCACAGTGTATACCTCTCAACTGGCTGCCCTGGGCACCTGAAACACACTGCTGGGAGGGTTGTATGACTGTTTTCGTGATTTCCCTTTGCTTCTCTGACAGTTATTTCCTGCGTGGAAACTAAATCTGTGGGGGACATAAATTCTGCGCATGCGCAGTGGTGCCACGTTCCTCCAGGACTGTTTGCCTTGTTCTGGAGCAGTGACCTGTGATGAGACACAGCCAGGGTTTAAGCACAGTGGCTCCTTTAAAAGTAAATAGAAGGAAGAATGGGTGTTCTAGCTCTAGCTCTTTGGGGACACCTGCTTTATGCCTGTTCGCACCAGGCAGGCTTACACCAAGGGACATGAACATTCTGAACTCAGAGTTCCCTTCCAGTTTCCCTTTGCCTATTCAGTGTCTCCCAAACTATTTCAGGCCTTCCTTTCTGTTCTGTGTGTGCTGCTTCTACTTGATCTAGCTTTGCTATAAGAACTAAATAGTCAAGAGACTGTAAGTGGGTATGGCTAGTGCCATTCAGCTCCCCTCTTGATAGGGGAGTGATGTCATAAGATCTGTTTCATGTCTCCAGCTGATAGAAAAGAGACACCCTTATATCTGGGCTGGCAAAGGACAGAGAAACTAGAGTAGCTGGTGAGAATGTCTCTTCTGCTGTCAGAGGTCACAAGTATATGCTAGCTTGACATGCTCTTTCAGCTGTACTTGCTCACAATACACAGCAGAATAACAAGTGTCCTGTATTCCGGCTAATCAGGGTTGGGATTATAGTTTGTTTGAATTAGCAGCAGCAGAGGTAGAGGTCTTGGATTATCTCTGCCATCTTCTGCTGATCCAAAGAATACGACATTAACTATTCACTGTTGTGCTCTTCTATGTAGACACTAATGTTCTTAATTAGAGATTGGAGCTATCCTTATGAACACTCGTATGGCCTGGAAGGAGGAGAGAACTTTCTAGAAAAAAGATTGCAGGTAAGGTGATTTACAGGCCCAAACTATGGCTGCGTAGTTCAGGCGTGGGTCTTTGTTTGAGAGAGCTACACACAACTGGCTAAATATTTTTCTGCTTGCTGTTTTCTCTAAGACAGATGACATTTAAATGTGACAACAAGTAATTGCCTTTGTCTGACCTACATTTTTATAGAAATTGAGAAAGGCTAGACAAAGTATTAAATCTATTCATAAATTTCCTACAATTTAAACTTAATTATAAATCTCGCATTCTGTTCCACAGAGCCATTTAGAATTCTTACTTTGATTTTTTTCAGGTAAAGCAAAATCAGCACGAAGAGTTACAGAATGTAAGAAAGCATATTCGCTCCTGTTTCAGCAACCTTGGCTGTTTCCTCTTGCCTCACCCTGGTCTTAAAGTTGCAACTAATCCAAATTTTGATGGGAGGTTGAATGGTAGGAAGCATTTCATTGTGTTAATGGCGTTGGTTATATATCACTGAATCTGTTTTGTTGTGGCACAGAAGTTGGCGGGTATGGAACGTTTTTCTATTGGGGTCCATTGATCCACAATAGAAATCAGTCAGGGGCTATACAGCCCCATGTAGGAGCATGGGGACTCAAGGTTCCCCTATGCTCTGGGGGGCCAGAAATGAGGGGTTCACGGTGCGGAAGCAGGTTCCTGGCTGGGGGTGCAGGCTTGGGAGGGCGAAGCTGCAGGAGGGTTCTGACTTTGGGCAAGGGGTCTGGGAAGGAATTAAGGTGCAGGAGGGGTTCTGATCTTAGGTAGGGTTTGGGGAGGGCGCTCAGGGCTAGTGGCAGAGGTTCAGGGGTTGTGGGTTGCCAGCTCTGTCCAGTCAGCAGCGTAGCAGGGCTAAGGCAGGCTCTCACCCTACCCAGATACTGTGCCGACCCCAGAAGCTGTTTTCTGTACGTGCAACGCTGCCCCCGCTAGCCAGGATTCCCGCCCATTGGGAACTGCTGGGGCAGGGTGGCACCTGTATCTGCAGAGCGTCGCTGTTTCCTCCCTGCTTGTCCATTGGTGTCCCTGCGGGGGTGCTTGCAGTGCCAGCCCCGCAGGGCTGCTGGCCTGTGGTAAGTCTCTGCGCAGCAGGCCAGATCAAATTAAAGTGGGGGACCAGGTTTGGGGGGTGGGCTGGAGGTTCCCCACCCTGCCTTACGTGTAGAGTTTATTGTAAGGAGGATAAAATGTGGTCATCAGGCTAGTCGTATAGTCAAGACCATTTATATTGACTACACGATTAGTCGATTTTACCGCTCTGTAGAGCCGCAGCGGGGGTAGCTCCCAGAGCTGGTTGGCACTGAGCAGTCCTGGCTTGTCAGCTCCAGGATGCCTGTGCTGCGGCTCTGCAGAGCAGGACACCAGGCCCTTTCTACATTTAAAATGCAGGGGTGCAGTGATCAGCGTGAGCTGGGACTGCTCCAGCTCGTGCTGAGTCCAGCAGCCCATTTATGGTGAACGCTTCTGTCTGCTGCAAATGCGCTGGTGCTGGAGAGCCTCTGTTCGCAGTGGACAAGGCTGGCTGCTGTGAACAGGAGTTGCTTGGCGGTGGCAGCCCCTTTTCACGGGGGACGGGCCCAGCTTCCCGCTGGGGTCCCTGCAGACAGTGGCTGCTTCGCGCCCTGTGGCGCTTCTGCTTCTGCAAGAGCCCTGTGGGGTTCTTGTACATTTCAAAGGCTGAAGCAGCTGCAGTGGGCCTTTTAAGCCGGCTTCCTCCCTCTCCGCCCGCCTCCTCACCCCCCAGCTTGCTGCCTCTGACAGAGGCAGGAAGGAGGGGAAAGCGACTAGTTGAGTCACTACTCGAGTATCCGCTAAGCTTATACTTACTGGATAGTTGACTGGTCGCTTCCATCCCTAGGTTATTGAATGGTTTGGGGTTAAAGGTGAAGCTTAGGGGTATGCATTGGCATGTTTTCTTTCCGGGTGGTTGAACATGGAGGAATTCAGTGATATTTTTCCTGATTCTCAGGTGGCTGTTGGCTATAACCTTACAGCATTAACACTGTAAGAGCCATTAGAATTAGGAGTAAATGCTGAGCATTAATATTGTTCAGGCTGAAATCGCTTCTCTTAAAGATATACTCAGTAAGATACCTTCAGAATTAGAATTACTGTGTTAATTTAAAAAAATCAGGGTTTGAAGCCCAAGATGGCTAGCTGTGGGATTCTGCTGTGTCTAAGATCAGAGGATTTCCAGCCAAAATCCCAGTAATTCCAGTCCTATTTTGGAGGGTGAAGAGCTGCTAGTGTGTCAAAGGGTAGTGTAAAAACATTATCACTTAGGGCTGTTTCCTCTAGTTATGTGCTAGGAGCAGAAACCTCCTGGCTATTTGTGAACTGTTTTTTCAGTGAATTTATTCTGTTTACTCCAGTGCTACTCTGGCAATTGGAAACTCTTGTAGAATTAAAGTATTTCTTTAAGCCTTAGATATTTCTTCAGGATATAGAATTTATTCTGAGTCGGGATGCTTTTGTTTTTTTAAAGGCATTTGTTGTCAGGGTGCTTTTATAGAGAAGAAACTCACTGTTACCTGACATTGAGGTGTATCACCTTTTTCTCTGACTGATTCCATTTCCACCAGACATTGATGATGATTTCAAGAGAGAGCTGCGGAATCTGGTTCCTTTACTACTTGCTCCTGAAAACTTGGTAGAAAAAGAGATCAGCGGATCCAAGGTGACTTGTAGAGATCTTGTAGAATATTTTAAGGTAGGCAAATGCTTGTACTAATTTTTTTTAAGCCTTGCAAAAATGATCCTAATTTTAGACTAAGATGTTCCCAAAGAAGAGATGGTAGTATCTAGGTTGCCACTCTGAGACTCAGGCAGTTTTGACTTCAGTTTCAGCACGTAGACCGGGGGTGGGCAATAATTTTTGAAGTGGCCCCAGGCTGCCCTTGAAGGGGCGGGGCCTCAGGTGGAAGGGGCAGGGCCAGGACACATCTGTGCTTCCCCTCCCACAGACCCTGATTGGCCTGGGGTGGGGGAGCATGTAAAGTCTTTGCCCTGCCCCAGACAAAACCACCAGCTGTTCTGAACAGCTGGCAGTTCCCTCTAGGTACCTGTGTCCCTGGTGATGGGAGGAGACTTGGTGTGCTCCCCCCTACCCCCAGGTCAGTCAGGGCCTGGGGAGGACGTGAAGTCTCTAGCTCCCTGCTCCTGCCCTATGAAGGAGCTGTGCTTAGTCATCTACCAGCTAAGCAGCAGCTGGCAGTTTTAAGTGCTGAACCCCTCGTGGGGGGGAGGAAACTTTGCGTGCTTTTCCACCTCCAAACTCTGGTTGGCCTGGAGGTGGGGGAGCAGCAGGCCTCTGTGGGCTGGATCAGCTTGCTTGGTGGACTGCATCTGGCCTGCGGAGGCCCTTTTACCCACCCCGGCTTAAACTTTCTGAAACTGGTATGCATGGTTTTCCACCAGAGCAGCTCGAAGTGCACTGCTATTTGGGATGTGCCTTTTAGATGAATGTAGGACCAAACTGCAAATCTCACACTTTCCTTGAATGGAGATTCTCTTCAAGTGTCCTTGAACTGAGTTTGACACACATTAGAGCAAAGTGCCATCTTGGAGCTGATATAACTTTAAATATAGGTATTGTGAATAGTTACACTTGTAACTAGTTGTCTAAGCACTGCCATTTGAAAAGCTGTTAGCATAGCTTAGTCAAGTTTTTGAGCTGAATTTTCCATAGCTGTTTTTAATAGTACGTCTAGGGAGGACATGCTCTTTGGTTTAAACTAAAACAAAACACTTCCGCCTGGGTTGCTGCACAGAGAGCTTGCTGTGAGAGCAAGTCGTGTGAAGACTTGTAGGGTGCTGGTGAAAAATCTGTTGACTTGGGGAATTGCAGCGGTTTAAAAATGTGTATCACGCACACGCTGCTGCTGCTGCTGCCAGAGAATCAAAGGATTGTTTTTATAACCTCACAATATAGTGCTCGCTGTCTTTGCTACAGCGTATGGAGGTAAATTCCAAGGAACTTCCTGTGTAATATGAAGGGGCATGCAAATTAGGGTCTGACAACCAAAACTCTGGCCCTAGTGTGCCCATGTAGTCGACAGTCTTTAATTACATGATTGCGTACAGATTTTTTTTCTCCATAGGATCTCTGCCTCACTTAGTTCAGGGACTGGATGTTCAGTGAATGTGAAGGGAGCGGACCTTGAAAAGTGAGGATAAAATATATACATATTTAAGAACAGCTTCCTAATTCATATTGCACTGTCCGACCTGTGCACTGAACGACATGGGGTGCGGTGAAAAGACTAAGTGATCATGCAAATAAAGACTAACACGTAGGCACAAGGGAGTAAAACCAAGATGAGGTCAGGAAATAGTGAAGTTAAGAGCTTCACTTTGCTGTTCTCCTGGTCTAGCTCATGTCCATTATTCAGAAGAGCTCTGTGCAGATTAGCTGCTTGCCTGTCTCATCATGGGTGGTAGTGAGGGGGCCTGTGCTTTGACTTCCTTCCTGAACTTGGAAGTTCCAGCCCCAGCATAGAGGTCCGCACGTCCTAGAGATGGTAGCACAGAGAGGGGCTACAGGAGAAAGGGACGAGCTCAGTGTGCTAGCCAGTTCAGCTGGCCACAGCCCCGGATCCGCAGCTCGCTGCATTCAGGACATTGCTCCCCCAGCCTGGAGACAGCCTGAGGATTGGGACACGCAGGACGCTGCTCTCTTCCACCGAGGCTCTTGGAGGGCTGGGGAACTGAGGACGGGTTTGTTTGTAATCAGCCACTTGGCTGCCACGGCCTACCCTGCCAGCACATGTCCCTGCACCCTCCCGCAGATTATCCCTGGTTCAGGTGGGGAGGGGCATAAGTGCTCTTCTTCCCCCAGTTTGTTCTCTGTCAGGGGTGGCATGGAATTTCCTGCTGCCCCGACCCCGGGGATGCCACGTGGATGGGAAGTTGCCATTCCCCATCTTTGAGGAGAGCAGTTCTCTCCAGCTCCCCCAAGATTCCCCCCACACATTGGAGGGGGTGGCATAGGTGTTCACCACCTGATGGGCTCCAGGCTGCCCAGCCTTGAAATAGTAGTAGCTTCTCCTCAAAAGCCCTCTCCTATGTGGTAGGCTTCAGCCCTTGCTGATCTGCAAACCCACTTGAATGGGGGTGGAGGTTTCTGGCTTGGCGGGGGTGGAGAGGGGGCACTAAACAGACGAACTTTTAATCAAAACCCTGAGTAATCAGACTCACTTGCTGTGTGTGTAAAATGGAAATGTGTCAATTAGTAGAACCTTCTAATGAAGCAAGTAGAAAGTATTTTGAATACCATGATACACAGAGCTCTAATCTTGGTAAAAGCACATGTTAATTGCCATGCATCGTTACAGCATTACTTTGATGCATTAAATATGAGATTAGTGGGGACAGTGTTATTACAAGGGGTTTGGAAAGGAAAGTCATGAAAGCGTTGAGATTCATGTGTAAATGTCAGTTGTAAATTTCACTCCTGCATGTAGAGATTGGCTTAATTGGCTATTTAGGATTAACTAGAAGGACGGATTTGGACCCTGGTTTTCTTCCTATCATTAAATGCTCAGATCAGAAAAGAATCAGTCAAACAAAATGTAACACATTGTTGTTTTGTTTTTCAGGCTTACATTAAAATCTATCAGGGAGAGGCACTACCTCATCCTAAATCCATGCTCCAGGTATTTCCTCACCCTTTCATTGTTTCTTTCCTCTGCTTGTGTTACACCCTCAATGGTCACAGAGTTTGTCTGCAAAAACCTGAAGATTGTGAAGGGAGTTTTAGCACCCATGGAGCTGTTTCTTCAAGAAGGGCCTAGGTAGTGGGCCCAGTACCCTCTGAAGTGCTAGCCCCTGGGTTCTGATGTTCACCAGCCTAGGAACCTGGAACCTTGTCTGCATTTGGACTCGGTTTGGAGCACTGTGGCTAGTGCCAACAGATGGAAGCCCTTTGTCAGTCAGGTGTCTGCACCTTGACGCATCAGGCCACTCCCTGCTCTGCAGGCCTGTCAGATAAGCTGACTGCCCCAGGATTCCCCGGCCTGGCTGGCCCAGAGAGGAAGGTCCTGTCTAGGCTGAGCTTTGTTCAGTCCAGTCGTGCCTTGCTTGGTACGTCTCATGTTTACGCTGTTTGGGATTTAGGACGTTCCGTAAGGAGGGGCTCAGTTTGTGCTTGCTTGATCTCTTGGGGCTTGAGGAATGAGGGGACGGAAAGCCCCTCTGATGGAAGACACCCAAGGAGTTCTTTGGATTAGAATCTGAAATTGTTCTGGGACCTCCCTTTCAAGGAACTAGCTCCCTGGTCTTGTGCAAGGGCCCAGAGCCACTTCCAATGCTTCCTCAGATCCAGAGGCAAGGTGTGGACTCCCAAGGGTCATCCCTTCCCTTCCTCCTTCCCCTGCTGACTGAGGGCAAAGTGGGACCACATTCTGGCTGGCAGCATTATGAAGACTAGCTCGGACATGGACACATGCATGACTCAAGACACTGCTTGCTAGAATTTCTGAGCATGCAGCTGCAGGCCTGTGACCATGCGCCCTGTGACTCGGGAGAGATGGAAACTCTTCTATGTAGTGGTGGAATTTTTTCTGCCAGTGTTGTAACTATTTGGGGACCATCACAATAGTCTCTTGCATCCCTTTCTCATCAAAAATCACATACCAGCACCTGGATGTCCAATATGTAGCTTTTCTAGAGTACCAGCGCTGAACGCTTTGCTTCTAGCGAGCTTCGCTGATCTCTAGATGAAATGGTACGAAGTGGCTAAAGGAGTTGGTGCTACAGAACGTATAACTAATACTACCTGGCTGTGAGACTTGCCAGTACAGTGGTGATCAATATCTCTGTGCTTTTATTTCCCCAAGGCAACAGCTGAAGCCAACAATCTTGCTGCAGTGGCAGGAGCAAAAGACACGTACAACAAAGGCATGGAGCAGGTAAGTTAATTCCAGCTTTAAAGCTGCAGTATGGATAGTAAAGCCTCTGCTGTAGAATTGAGCATAATGTAGCATTAAACACTTATGCTGTTGACATACTAATGGTCACATGGGCTGAGTGCCAGGACTCCATACATGAAGATCACTCATGGAGTAAATGTGGGCTCTTGTAAAGGAGGAGACTGCTGGGCAGGTAGGGAGGTCGGATTCAGGTGTATTCTCTGTGGGAAACCACGTGCTACGTGGCCTGAGCATTCTGTTAGCAGCAGCTGGTGAGAGACGTGCAAAGCAGCTAATAGAATAAACAGGTGCATCTAGTTGTAGTGTCAGCACACCATGTTCATGCTAAAAACAAACCGAAATAGCTTGTTTTGGAGAGATGCTGCTGTGTTCTGATCCTTTTACTATACGGCTGTAGAGCAATAGCTATTGTTAGCCATAAATAAGCCTATGAAATAATCAGTGGTACCCAGAAGGTACATCAGGAGTTTTTGTTCCCCCGTATCTCAACCTCTGAACAAGGGGATGCTGTTGAAACAAACTAAAAGGTTACACATTCAAACCAGATGACAAATTGTGTGAAAAAGGATTTTCTAATTGTGCTGTAGAGCTCACTGCCACAAAATCATTGAGGCTAAGAACTTAACATGATTCTAAACACTGGGTCTGTGTGGCTATTGAATAGCATAAATTCAAATTCTAGATGGTGAAACGGCGGGAGGGGATATTAAACCTCCTACTTCAGTGTTTAAGCCTGTCTTTTCTGTATTAGAGATCGGAGTGAGGCCTAGCATAGGGTAACAGGCCCATATCTTACACTGTCCTGTGAAGCATCTCCTGCTGGACTCCAAGTCTGACCCAGTTTGGCAATCCCTGTGTAATAAAAAGGAGTAGCAGTATTCTCGTTTTGTGAGACGTTAGGTTTTCAGATGAATTAATGGTTCTAAAAGTGCGAAACGACTTCCTCCCTACAGCGTGTTTGACCACGGAGGTGATTGTAATAGCAGAGGATTTGGATGTTGGGTGAGGAATAAACAGGAGCAGATGTTCTTACAGATCTGGTTTCCATGGGAACTCCCCAAGTAATATATTGTATGGAGTAAGTGTGATGGGGGGTGGTCACAGGAGACCCCTGGGGGGGCTTCCCGAGGTGCTGACAAGACCACTACCACTCACCATCCTGCTCTGGGGCATCTCACAGCCCTGGTCTCCCCCAGCCACGGCACCGAGCTGAGATCCCTACCCCCCCAAAGAGCAGCATGGACGTCGAACCTCTTCAGGTCCAAGGAAGAGGCAGTTTTGGGCCCAGCTTGCCGGGTACGACTCCCCAGATGGGGTGAAAGCCCCAGTGAATTATGTAGGTGAGCCCCCCTTAGCAATGAAAGGGGGAATGTGCACATTGGCTGCTCCCCCAGGGAACAGTTATTGACACTGGGCTTGATGGGAAATAAAAGTGACTTCACTAAGTACAAGCAGCAGGATTTAAGTGGGAATAAGTGAGAAGAGGCAGAGCAAAGTAGATTACAAATGTAAAATAACAGACGCTGAGCTAATTCTACGCTAAAACCTCAGCGCACACTCACTCTAAAACTGTTCCTTTTCCAGCTAAGCCTCCAACCCAAGGAAGTCTCCTTTTCCTGGGGTCTTCAGTTACCCTCTTGGGTGTCTTTCTCCCCTTCCCCTCCTCCTCCCCCCCAACTCTCACACCTCAAGCCAAAGACACAGACCCTGCTCACTTCCCGTTGTTTTATGGATTCCCTGTTACATAGGGACTGGCCAGGTAACTTCCCCACCAGCTAGGGAAGTCATGTGACTTCCCAAGACCAACCACTGCTAAGACAAAAGAGGGCGCTTACATTGGATTGCCCAGACATTGAGGCGTTTCAGCATTGGAAACACCCTTGATGGCTTTCATTTGCATATTTAAAACCTTAAACCGTTCCCTACTCCAGATCTCTAACTATGCGGAAGAGAGATCCATGCACCAAAATAAGGTAAACAGGTCCTGCGGATTAAGACTGATAGGTCACATGAAGCAGTTTGTCCAGAGCATTTGAGTGATGCATATTTGGGTCCATAAGTCCATGGGGAGGGGGGGTGTCTGTCACTGTGGCTGAACAAATAACCTGTATACCCCTACCCCATCTCTGGAAAATGTTGCTGAGATGGGTCTGTAAAGGCAGGGAGCTGGGATTACAGGCCTGTGGGGGGGGTGCACGAAGGGTGCGCATGTACCACCATAGCCCCCCCAGGGGAATGCAGGAGTGGCACACTGCCCAAGCCTCCCACCTCCATGCTTCAGTCAGCTGGGGTTATCTCCTCCCTCTCCCCCAGGAGCGAGGCTGGGGATGGGCCTTGCTGGGGGAGGGGGAAGAGGGAGGAGATCAGTCCCAGCCTTCCCCTAGCTGGCTGGATCAGTGGGGAGGGAGGCTCGGGCAGAGTCTATCTCCTGCCTTTCCCTGGCCGGTGGGAGCATGCTTCCTTGGAGGAGCATGGGGGTGAACGTGAACCCTTGTGGTCCGCACTTACAAAAAGGCAGCCCCCCTCCCCGAAATTCCTGCCTACGGCCCTGGATTAGCAGCCCAGCGGTTCAGTCTGCGGCTCATCCCAAAGCCACGGACTAGAAAACGGAGCGTGCCGAGCATCTCCTCACGAGAGGCCACTGTCCTTGGGTGCTCTGCTCGTCCTCTGGCGCACACGTGAAGTGATGCGAGGGCTGGGCTCACTCCAGGCTGCACGCACGAAGCCAAGGGATTACGTAGCCTTTGCTGTGATCTCAGAACAGGGCTCAGGGCGTGAGACTTGTTCTAGAGTGTTTGAAATCTCCCACCCACCCACGCATGTGGGCATCTGCTCCTGGGCGGGGCCCGTTCAGAACACCTGGAACTGAGCAGGAGCGCTTTCCCAGCTCCTTGGGACTGGCATGGTCCGCTCCTTTGGCTCAGCTGACTGGGTCCTGCCTTCGGATTTCATTGCAATGATTTTCTAGCATTTCCTCTGTTCCTTTCAAAGCTCCTTTTGGAAAGGGATGGTGCCAGCAGTGGCTGTCTGCCCCCTTTGAGAGGGTTGGGGCTGCAGTACAAGCAGAGGAGTGAACACAGCCAGGGCTTTGACCAAACTCATGAAACGCTGGTTGTACAGGCCTGGTGGCTTATCCTAGCGAAACCCAGTAGGTTCATAGTCTGGCTGGAGATGGCCCAGTGGCTGATCCATCAAGCCAGTGTCCTTTCCGCATTGAATCTCTTGGAACCAGAGCATTTCTTTGTATCCCAGCTGGCCACTGAGGGTTGGAAGCTGAGTAACTCTGAAGTCTTATGTGCCCTTCTAATAGGCCAGGAAAGCACATGCCTTCGGTTGCAGTCCCCAGCCTGCATTGCTTTCAGTAGTCCAGAAATGGAGAGGGCACCTTCAGCGTGACAATCACCCGAGCCCTGTCAAATCAGCCTTGGGCTATGGACTGTTGAAACCTGCGTGAGGCACTCGCAGCTTCCAGCAGGGCCTTAGGAAATCCCTCCCTTAGGAAGTGTGGCACCGCCGTACGGTGGCAGAATCTGTCCCGGGGAAGGGGCATTCCCAACCCTCCTGGGGTGTTGGCTTTGCGCCCAGATGTGAACAGGGCAGCGTGGTGCTGTGCTGTCTTCCCAAGTCTGCTGCCCAGCCTTATCCTGCTGCAGCAGAGTGCGACGGGAGACACCAGGCTGGCATCCTGGCATCCGTGTTTCACCTGCTGGCTCCAAACCAGAGGCTGAGGCGAGGGCTGAAGTGTGGTGCTCCCTCCCCCCAGCAGTTGCACCAACCAGGGCGTTTTCTGAGTCTGCCGAGTCCAAGGAGAGAATCGCTTGACTTGCTCTGCCCTGGTGAATGATGCAGCAGGCCCACTATGCCGCTTGTCATTGCTCTTGGCTCCCGGGCACCGCGGCAAAGTCCTGTCACGCTGACCAGTGCTTGAGGCCATTTCTCATTCTTACGCTTCAGGATGAAGCAGGAGTCTTACCAGCTTCCCTGGCATGATCTGACCTCGGTCAGCTGCGGGGCCAGTGTGGCCTCTAGCCACTGCCCTCTGACTCAGCCCTCAAGCCAGTTATTGGGGGGGGGAGGGGAGGAGCGGTGTGTGCACACGGGTGTGCTGTTCAACACCAGCTGTAAATGACACCAACCCTCTGCTCCTTTGGACAGGTGTGTGGTGGAGACAAGCCTTACATCGCTCCCTCTGACCTAGAGAGACAGCACCAGGATTTTAAAGAGTCAGCTGTCAAACAGTTCTGTGCTGTGAAAAAGATGGGAGGAGACGAGTTCTGTCACCGCTACCAGGACCAACTGGAAGCAGAGATTGATGAAATCTATGCAAACTTTGTGAAGCACAACGATGGCAAAAACATCTTCTATGCTGCTCGTACCCCTGCCACTCTCTTTGCGGTTATGTTTGCCATGTATATAATCTCAGGACTGACTGGCTTCCTTGGGATGAGCCCCATAGCTAGCCTGTGCAATCTCCTCATGGGGCTGGCGCTGGTATCCCTTTGCACGTGGGCCTATGTGAAGTACTCGGGGGAATTCCGAGAAGTTGGAATAGTCATTGATCAAATTGCTGAAACACTATGGGAACAGGTTGGTATCTGTTTAACGACAAAGCCCTTTCTTGAGCACACTTGCCAATGACCATTTCTGTTTAATGCTGTTAATCAGAACCTGCTCCAGAGCGGAATAAAGAATCCTTCTGGAGGGGAAAATGCACTCAGTGTCGACTGGGTGGAGAAACTTCTGCTAGAGGCAGCAGCGCGGGGCAGCAGGCGGCTCCTCGGGAGTGGGTTAACCATTAACATCCCCACCCCGCCATGTCCTGGCCGAGGGCCATACTGGGACCCATGGGATTACTGTAGGAGATGGCTGAGCACTCGCTGCACTCCCCCTCCATCTTCACACCAAGGCAGAACCAACACTGGCCTAGTCACTCAGCTGGCAGAGGATGTGGCACTCGACGCTGTGGCTGCAGGTGCTGTCTGACAGGAGGTCGGGTGCAGGAGCAGGGTCTGGGTGGGAGATAGTCACCCCAATTCTTGGCCCCTGCCTGGCACAGCTTCAGGGGGGAACAACTCCCTGTGGCCCAATGCTTGCAGGCACCGCTCTCACCACTACCATTGGCCGTGATTCCCAGCTAATGTGTGGAGCCTGCAGGTGAGCTGGGACGCATGTGGTTCCAGCCAAGGGGCTGAGCAGTGGGCAGAGATGCTTTTCTCTTCCTGCCCCTGCCAGTACGCAGGGGCTGCATCCCCCTTAGCCTGTGGCCCTGGGCTAGAGTCCTTACAGCCCCTGGCTGTTGCTGCAGCAGCTGAAGTGTCCTCACACTGAAGGTTGATTCCTTTGTTCAGTGTCTCATGCCTGTTCTTGCTACTGACCACTTGTAAATCTCTCTGCCTTTCTCTTTTCTCTTTGCCTCAGAGGAATCCCAGGAAGGTGAGCAATTAGCCACAATTAGTCTTAATTAGCTGCCTCTTATTTTCCTACTGCTTGCTGAGTCCTTTTCCTAACAGCTAAATTCGTATTTTAGGTGTTTTCCAAACTCTTTGAAGTTGCTAGACGTCGAATGATTCGCCGTGCTCTTACATCAGCGCAGTGGCAGCGACTCTCATCCAACAATAACAAGAAGAAAAATTAGACAGTATTTTTAAATTTCTTTCTGTATCTGAAGTGTTCACACTCACACATATAGGACAATAAGCAGGACCGTCTGGGCCGGTCTGCATAAATGCTGTAAACATACCAGATTGATGCTGCATAGAGGGTATGGAACTGCACATCCATCTTCTAGGAACTGTAAAGTGGCTTGAATTCCGTGAAATACTACCGTGTAGGAGGAAATTATTTTTGTTTGAGATGTAACGGATTAACCTCATTACTGTAGCAGCACAAGTCTTCACCATTTCCTTTTAATGCATCACATTTTTGGGTTTTTTTTCAGATCCAAGATCTTAATTTTTTCATTATGTGAATTCTTGTATTTTATATATTTTTATATTTTAAAGGGTTATTTGATTTACCTCATCTTTATTTTGCACATTTCTCATACCACAGGTATTGAAGCCCCTGAGTGAAAATTTGTTGGAGGATAACATGAGGCAGTCTGTAACAAACTCGATCAAAGCAGGCCTGAGTGAACAGGTGTCTCACCATGCCAGATTAAAGACAGACTGACAGTTCATCTCCTCTTCAGCTCTGCCCTCTCATCCTACACATGCTTGCTGTACAAGAACTCAATAAAAATAAACCAAAGTTTACAATCAACTCTAGCAGTAGTTTAGTGTGACCGGCTTCACAGATTGGTGCCATCAAATGTGCAAAATATGTGTCAACGTGAAGCATTCGCTTTAGTCTGTTTGAGACAGACCAGTGCCATGGAGAGTGGTAAGTGTGGGGACTCGAAATACAGTTGTAGTGTATTGTGCACACCGGGTGCCAGCCTGAGTGACTTTCCTCCTTTTCTGGGAGGCGGCAATCTCTGATGTACAATGGAAATGTATCCTCTGTGCAAGGATGTTTCAGGGAAGTAATTTTCAAATGTGTACAAGGAAATCTTTTACTAGTGTATTTAACCACCCAATATCCCATTCAACTTTAACGTGTGGAGTATTTATAGAAACACTGCATCGAGTCCAACTGAAGTCAGTGAAGCCATCAGTGAGCCACTGTATAAAGGAGCTTGCTTTACTGCTTTTTTCACCAGTGTTATCCCAAGGCATGTGCCGGTTCCTCTCAAAACATGACATTAGAACTGTTGCAACGAAGGGAGTGACTCAATGTACCTTTGTCTTGCCTTTGATTCAGACTGTCCTACAGGAGATGCATATCAGAAAACTGAGCTGTCTTTTTCTGCAGTTTAGCCTTCCTGTATATAATACACGGTTAATTTTACTGGGGAAGTTCCATCCAAAAGAAAGTTGCCAACTATGAAGCAACGAGTTAGGCTTGTCTGTACAGAGTGTTTAGTTTTTATTTTTAAGAAGTCAGATAGGGCGTGTATATGAAATATAAATATATAAATACAATTTTGTATCAAAGTTTTGTAGTTTATGGCAAAACCTGGTTCTGTGGTAGGCTAAGTCCAGTCCCTGTGACAGAATGCTTGTGGCTCATGTAACTGTGTGAATGCATAAACAATTTGGCGTTTTTTGATATATTTGTGATATTTACCTGCCTTGAGCATGGTGATCTCTCACCCCCTGGGAAATCAATGGAATGTTGGTTGTGAAACTTCTTGTCCTCTGTTGCATTTTAAAGTTATTTCCTGTAATTTATTTTCAGTACATGATTAAAATAAGTTGTGTATATATGAAATGAAACTCATCTTTCTTCTTTAAGAAATGCTGGCATATGTATTCCACTACATAAATCATGTCAGCTATTTATTCTCAAAGGTAAAACAAGGATTGCATGCTGTATTTAGCACAAATATGCTCCAGTTTTTAATGAAGATGAACTTGAAAATACATTGTTCCCCTTTCACATTGGCATATGTTTGAAAGAACACTGGCTAGCTCATTTTGTTTAAAAAAAAAAAAGTGTGGTGGTATCATGCAGATTGATACCCCATAAAGCACATTACTTCACTTGTTGAGCTGCATGTCAATTTGCAAACGTTATGGATTGTATTTTTCTGAAACTGTTTTGTTATGGATTGTGACCTTCAATTCCATATGTATTAAACTGATATGATCTGAAGTGTTCTCAAATATATAAACGAAGCCTAAGCAAGGGTAACTAAATAGCATCTTAACTGTTTCAGTTTCACCTGAAAATGATCAGTTTGTGCAATGGATTGTTTTGCATTCATAATTAGAAAGTGTGAAACTGATTGGTTAAAGCTCCTAGAACTTCCTTTTAAAGAAAAACTAAAGAATGTAGTCAAAAGATGCATTCTGGCATACAGCAATTCTGCTGTGAGTATTCCATGCAATAGACAGTAAATTCAGATGGGAAACAATAGGAACATCAGTGTAGCTTGTCTATTTCTGGAGGAGCAAAGGTTTGAGTGATAGTTTTAAAAAAAGACACAGTATGAACTAACTTTTTTTATTGGACCAACTTTTGCTGGTAAAAGGTGTTTGAGCTACAAAACTATTTTGGCTTATGTGGCTTGGATGCAGTTGAGTAGAGCAAATTTTTTGTGGTTTGACAATCTAGTACATTAGAAGGATAAAAGGTAATTCTGCAGTACCTCCCAGTGGTGCCAATTTACTCCATTATTGTGCTTCTGAAGGATGGTCAGGCTCTCTTCCCAGTCCCTGAAGGTACAGTCTTTGTCTCTCCTACAGCAGAACTGACACCATGCCTATAACAGTCTGGAACCTACCTGTTCTTTGGATGTCTTGTTTGAAAAATGAGACCCTAAAATACAGTCCAAGGGCTGCAGGCAGTACTTCTTGGGGGCCTGGTTTTAGGTCCATGGTAGCAGATTTGATAAACATTCTGTGGGATTTGGTCTGACTTATGCAAGGCCTACAGTGTTTCAGAAAACATTTGCCTTAGACCTACTGCCTCAATTTTCATTCTTGAACTGCTTTCCATCTGTATTCCAGGAACTGCCTTTCATGCAGCTTTTTCCAAGAGAAAGTGTAACCTGCTCTCTCTAGGCTGTAATTAGCATTGAGAGAAATTGTTTAGTGCTAAAGACCCTTTTGTATAAGCCACTGCAGCCTTCAGGAAAACACTAACCATGTTTCCTATGGGGCAGGTGCACTTTCTAACCACGGTGCAGAAAGGGTCTTTAGCCCCTCCTTCCCCATGCTATGTACAGAAGGGCTGACCTGACCAGAAGTCATCGGTTATAGGCTGTAAACTCCCATTTAAATAACACTAGAACTGGAAGGGACTGAGATGTCATGGGTCCTGCTGTGAGGGCAGGGGACTACTCAGCACTGTCTGTTCACTCCTGATTATGATCTAGAGTCCCATGAGAGGCCTGAGCCTGCATGGCTGCCAGTTCATGCTAAGCATCATCCAGTCAGGGTGATGTTTAGCAGGCACTGAGTTACTTGTTCCCATTCCTGTAGTGGTGTTGTCATAGGCATCCTTCAATCCCGAGGGCTCATGGGCGTGCGCCCCTGTTGGACTGATTCGAGCGGCGTCTGTGGCTGTGCAAGCCAATCTGGGCATGGCAGTCCTTTCCACACTGAGCAGGGCTCCCTGCACTGTGGGAAGTGACCTAAATCACACTGCTCCCCTAGTGTCCTCAGCCCCCTTGTAGTGTGAGCTCAGCTTTGCTGCAGGAGCCAGGTAAGCCTAAAGTTCTAGAACTTCTGAGGTCCCAGCTGTAGCTCTGCCAGCAGGACTCAAGATGTAAGGGGCTGAGATGCTGGTATAATCAGATGCCCACTGGAGTTTAGGGGAGAAACACAAGTGCTGCCTCAACAGGTACAGCACCCCTTTGTCTAGAACTTTATTTTCAAAGTGCCTGCCTGCTTACTCATCGCCTGCTGTGCCTGCCAGAAGCTCATGTCACTTAACACTGACCTGCCAGCAGGGGCAGTTTCCATTGAAACCTTCTGCAATGGCACTGGCTACCTTGTTTTGGACACCTGCTTGATGCCACTTCAAACCACCAGCACTAAAGGAGTTAGCAAGAACCCTCCTGTTCTGACTACACTGTGAGGACACACTTGACACCCCCCCCCTTCCCCCCCCCCAAACTGGCCTGTGGAGCCAAATGTCAGTTATTATCTGAGGTGAAACAGCCCTGCAATAGCATCATACAGCAGGGCCCAAGTGCACTGAACAGCATGTACCCTTCCTCCTGGGCAGTGACAGCTGGGGCTGGGGGGAGAGCTAGCACAGACAATGGGAGCAGCCTCATTTGATGGGATCACTGGTTACTCCCTTCCACCCCAAGGGAAGGTGGCAGCTTCTCCATTTTTTCCAAGAAGCAGCTGGTCCCTGCTGGAGCCCTGCTCCACTCCATGAGCACCTGCCAAGCTGTGCAGCCATGGCCCACACCTGCTGCTTGTCAGGGGCATGAAGAGGAACTGGGGCCTGCAGCAGCAGTGTTCTTGACACTGGTGCTATTAATGGGACCAAGCTTCCCTCTCCCCAGGCTGAGTTTCTGCCATGATCCTTTTTTAGAAAGGCTCTTGCAGGGCCTTCAGAATGCCCAGCTGCCTCTGGCTGCTATGCTAAGTGTGCCACAGCCCTTGAAGTACCCCAGCTGTTCCCACCAGCTCCCTAAGGCTTATCAGCCCAAACCTTGCAAGGGCTCCAGTAGTCCAGGACAGCATGAGTCAACCCCCACTTGCCACAGCCTAGCACCTCAGCTAACCCTCACCTCCCTGAGATGGGGAGTCACCCTCTTACTCAAACCGTTAGTGCACAGGTGGGTTTTCCTGGACTTACCAATAATGGCCCTCAGTTACTATTTCATAACCCTGCATCTGAGCCCTAGCCATGGTAAGCAGCAGGCAGTTCCAAGGGGGGTAGTTTGATAAAACTGCTTTATTTGAAAAGTAGGTTGAATGGAAGTGAGGGTATTATTTACACACATCCCCATTTGCAGATTTACGCCCCCCCCCCCCCAATGCAATGGTCATTGAAGGACTCATGTCACTATTAAATAAAAATACAAGATTCGGACTCCCTCTAAAGTAACAAATAGTAAAAATGAAGCTCGCCCCGTCAACTGGTCTTCTAAGCATCTTGCTGCTTTAAATGAGATCAGCAACTGAATTGGAGAGAGAACACAAGTTACACATGAGGCCATGCTAGAACCTGCAGCAAGCAATACAGCCACTGCACACAACGGCTCAGCCCCGTCACAGACACGGGCACCCCTCAGCCGAGCAGGCTTGTTGTTTACGAATGGTTAAAAACTCCAGTACAATAGAATTGAGACTGTTTCCCTGCCTCTCTTGCAGAAATATTTGACATGGTGATACACTGCTAAGTTAGGCAGCTGCCACTGGGCCAAGCTGAGCTCGGAGAGTCCGAGTTGTAGGCACCCTCCACTCACCATTCATGGGCATCTCATCAATCTGGGTAGAGTAGTATTGTTCAATATCGCGCAGGATACGGATGTCATCGTTCTTTACAAAATTGATGGCAACACCTTTTCGGCCATACCGACCGGATCTACCAATTCTGGGGAAGGAAAGGATCCAGGATTAGTTGGCTGAGGGGGGAGGGAAAGCTCAGTGGTGTGAGCACTGCTAAACCCAGGGTTGTGAGTTCAATCCTTGAGGGGACCATTTAGGGATCTGGGGTAAGTCTGTCAGGGATGGTACTTGGTCCTGCTGTGAGGGCAGGGGACTCGACTGCTCAAGAGCCCTCTCGCCAATCAAATTAAGGAAAAGAAGCCATGCCTGTACCTGTGTATATACAGTTCTCTGTTGTTGGGCAAGTCGTAGTTGATGATCAGAGACACTTGAGGAACATCCAAGCCCCTGGCCCAGACATCTGTCGATATAAGCACACGACTGCCAAGACAGAAGAGCAGAGTTATTGCACCCCCTCGTACGGCAAGTGTTGCAAAATGAAAGAGGGAGACATTAACCAGCTTCCTGCAGCACACTGAGCAGCTTTAGGAAACCAGGTAATAAGAGAACTGCTTCAAACTGCTGCAGGAGAACATGAGTGTTGCCTACAGCTGAGCAGCTACACACTTCCCTTCTGCAGCAGGAGGGAGGAGAAGCCCAGCTCTTTACACTAAACACCTCCAGCACACTGCAAGAGGCCAGCTGCTGGGCCCAGGAAATGAGGCTAGAGCAGGGGTTCTGCACACATGTCTGTTACTTCACTGCAAAGCTCCTTGCTCTTCACCGGGGCTCCAGCTTCCTCCAGACAGAACTCGGCACAACACGCAATAAACCAGCTTTTAAGGAGGGGCAGGAGAAGCGGAAAACATCTTCAGTATAAAGTGTCACGTTCAGCTGCCAGCTGCCTGGCAGGGCACAGGAAACACTTTGCATGTGCCAAGAAAAACCTCAAACTCTCCAGCTCCTCTTATTGAACATCACAGGCTGACTAACATCATGGTTCCCCTTCAGCTTATGCCAAGAACACCTCAGGATGGGTGACATGCAACAAGGTATCGCGCTGGGAGTCGGAATGCTTATGCCAGCAGCACTACAAACAATGGTGAGAAGGTGAAGGGGGCAGATACTGAAGCACAGTTCAGCCTCCCAAAGGACCCTGGGGAATCCTGGTCTCAAACTATAATGCACCAAAAAGTACAAGTCACTTGCCTTGCCCCAGATCTGAACTCTTTCATGATGGATTCTCTCTCCTTCTGTGGCATATCACCGTGCATTGATGAAACCGTGAAGTTGGCTTCTCTCATCTTCTCAGTTAGCCAGTCTACCTGCACATCCAAGCCATAGCTAGGGTTACTTCTGTATGATACTGTTCCGCTGCTCCTGATCTAACAGGTGGCTAGTCACGCTCCAAGAACCACCCTCTTGTGAAGCTTTCACACACACAAAAGGCAAAGATTAGAGGGAGCTACCACTCCACTCCTCTCCTCCATGACTGCGTTAGGTCAGGCTTTTAGAAGGGAAAGCTGGCTAGTTTCCTGGCTATGGAACATTGTGTTTCCATTATTTATGGAGCATGGACCCACTGCGAGGGAATTGTAGCTTAGTTCAGATGGATCACTCTATTTGAACTAACATCTACAAGATTCACCACTAGCTAATAAGCAGCAGCTAAGACTATCTCCACGGGTAGTTTAGTTCCCAGGAGCTACTAGCTGAACATATGGGCTGCTGTAGGTCCATTTATATGTTTATACTCCCCAGGCAGCCTTGGGGGGGTGGCAGGGAACAATGCTCCTCCCCTTTTCAGCAGCCTTCACTGGCCAGGGCTCCTCCCACAAATGCATCTGAGCCCATAGGCTCAGTCCGTGGGACAAAGTAGGTGTGAGAACAGAGGGAGAATCCATCAACAGACCAGGGCCCTGCCCCACAATAGTTCCTGGTTGGACTACAGCCACTCTTTCAGAAAACATCCAATCCTTATTTAAAAACTGCTAGTGATAGAAAACCCACCACATCCCTCAGGAGATTCTCCTTAACTCTACCATCACCAACCTGGAAAGAGGGGCTTAAAAGGAATCCATAACCTCTGAGTGAAGTTTCTCTGGTCATAGCTAAAAGCTTTTATTATTAAAAGCTAATTGCCATGAGCAGGTGGCTGCAGTTTAAAGCAAGAGAAGCTATTGAGATTAACAGTTCCTCTGGCTAACACCTGCTAGTCTTACATTACTGGATATTGATAATAATCCTAATAGGCAGGGGAACCAACACAGCCACCATTACAGAGCTGAACATGAACACTAGTTTGCTGCAACCGTACCTTCCTCTTGGTGTTACAGAAGATGACCGCCTGTGTGATAGTGAGTGTGTCGTACAGGTCACACAATGTATCAAACTTCCATTCTTCCCTTTCCACGGCCACAAAAAACTGCTTGATTCCTTCCAGAGTCAATTCATCACTGCAGACAGAAAGAGCCATTGTGCCTTACTAGACACTTCAGGGTAATTTGGAAGCCAATACATTTTAACTAGCCAGCCATGCTGAACCGAGTTCACACTCTTCTCTTACACGGTGAATTGATGACAAGGTTGATAAAAAAAAAGTTTTTGGATTTTTAAAGCCATGAAAATTCTACATTTAAGTTACAATTAAATCTTATCACAAACATGCTATTCCTACATTGATGGTCTCATAAAAATGAATGAATGGCTCTAGTCTGTCCAGCTTAACCACCAGCTCTTGCTCCTTGAAAGTTCCAGGCTTTCAATTTCTGTTAGTGAGCTGAGAAACATGTGCAAAGACAGACATAGCCTGGATCGGGTGTGTTCTGGGCGTTTGTGGTGGTAAACACAGGCCAAGCACAGCAGTTAGTTAAGACATTGTTTAAGGAGAGACAATAGACAGGAAAAGATGGAGGCAGCATGGAAAGGAACAGTGGAGTGGACTGGAATATATTCTCCTATACTTTTGCTTCTGGAATAAGAGAGATCCTCTCTGGGAATATTGTGAATAAATCTGTTCCCTGGGTAAAAGGAAAATGTGTCCCGTGTCAGCAGTGCTAGATAATGATGCAAGGCCTAGCTGCAAGAACGAATCATAAGGAAAACTTAGTGGGATAAAATGATGCAAATGAGCAGGGCTTGCCAGCTGTGCTGTCCGGCGTTCTGCGCATGCGCAGATCGCCCAAACCCGGCTCTTCTGGGATATAATCTACTCACCATAGGCGAGTAGATTACATAGATTGTCGAGCCCTGCAAATGAGGATGCAGCTGAAGAACAACGTGGAGCAACTTTGCAATGCATCGTTCTTCAAGACTCTGCCTTTTAGTAGAAGTGTGATTTAAAAATTCCCAAGCTGTATGCGGTGTTGGACGTTGCTAGGAAAAGTTTCTTAGCTAATCCTTATGACTTGTTTTGTTAATTTGCACTTTCAATCATTTACAGCATTAACTTTCTAGTACAACACTGAAAAATGTTGAAGCAATCCCACTTAAAAGCCCTCACTTACAGAGGAATACTAATTGCAGAGACTGACAACAGACCAATTACCGATGGAACCTGAGTTGCTTTTCAGGTGGAAACATCACTCACCGTTTAACCAAGATGCGGATTGGGTCAGTCATGAATTTGTTGGTCATCTCCAGGATTTCGTGAGGCAAGGTGGCACTGATCAGAACCACCTGGGTAGCTGGGGGCAGGTATCTGTACACATCATAAATCTGCTCTTTAAAACCTGCCAAAGCAAACCAAAGAGCACAGCAGCGTTACAATCTGTGGTTTCCTCGTTCTTACGCTGACTCTGGAATTCAGATTTAAGGTTACACTGAAAGACAAACATTGGGAAGTAGTGAATTCACAGTGAAGTCACCAAACAACTTCAACTCTGTCTTCCCACCCAAGCTGCAAAACCATAGTACCCTACACAAAATGGAGAGGTTCTGAGGCCCTGTTGAGGACCCAGTTCTGGGATGAGCCTTCTTAAGGATTTCTCACTATATCAGATCAGGTGTACCAAGTACAGTCAGAAGGCCAGTGAAGTTCTAACCAGCAATATCACACGCCCTTTGGCAATTAAAGGGCTACCATTTTAGAAATAGAATGGCTAGTGCTCTGCACAATGTAGCATGAAACAGAGGGGGAGTACAGAGCCTATTTCTTACCTTTATTAAGCATCTCATCAGCTTCATCCAAAACCAGCATTTTGATGGCACGAGTCCTTAAACTTCGACGCCGAATCATATCTGCAATATTTCAGTTCAGTATTGTGAAACAGCCTCCAGACACACATACCTGCAACCCTCCCTGGCAGAGTGCTACTTATCTCTGCCTGTGCGGCGATTCTCCTGCACAGCGTGGCACTGAATTCATGTGGCAGGCCAGGATGCCTGGTAAGCCACATACAGGATGCACCCACTTATCCAAACAGTGTGAGGAACAGATTTTAGTTGAGTAGCTGGGAGTGTGGACAGATAACCCAGAGGGCTGCCTCTCAGCCCCGCCCTCCCAACGTTCTCCCTTGCAGTAGAAACATCTGCACAAGGTACAGACTTCACCGCTGTTGCTTTGCAAGCACAGGAATAACAAAGCAGCAGACTCCCTGGCAGCTGGCTTCTGAGGTTTTCTGTGGAGGAGGTACAGGGTCTGGAACAGAGGGTGGGTGTAGAAAGGAGCTCCGGGTAGGAGACTCAGGTGCGGGGGGAGGAGGGGATGGAAAGAAACGTGGTTGAATGAGGAGTTAGGGTTAAACCACAGGATACATCTTATGATGTGGGGCAAGCAAGGTAGGAGAAATGAGTTGCAACCCATTTGCACAGTACCAGCATGACAGCAATCTATGGGGGCATCAGCTGGAAGAGAGACCTATTTATCCTTTGTAAGCTGCTGCACTGGTTCCTGCATGCTGCCCAGGGAACAGCATGGAGACTGGACACCTTGATGCCACATCTGCTAGGTCCAGAGCACAGGCACCAACCAGGTGAGAACAATTCCTCTGCAAAGAAGGTCCGAGGAGGCATAAGAACATAACGGCCAGACTGGGTCAGACCAATGGTCCATCCACCTCGGGAGCCTGTGATCTGACAGTGGCCTTGCCAGATGCACCAGAGGAAATGAACAGAACAGGATCAAGAGACCCATTCTGTCAGCCATTCCCAGTTTCTGGCAAACAGAGGCTTGTAACGCGATCCCCGCCCACCCTGGCTAATAGCTATGGATGAAAAGGCAGCAAGGGCAGTGTGGGGAGAGCAGCAGCTTCAGTCCCTATACCTCCCCCAGAGTGTCATACCAGTTTCTGGGGGTAGGCAATAACATTTTCTTAGCAAATTATTTTCTTCCTTGTTTGTGTGGCTGTTTGCACAGTAACAAGGGAAACAGACAATTCAGGGGAAGTGAAATTGACTATACACAATTAACTTTAAAAAACAACAGGTATTTCTCTCTCTCCCCAATTCTTTCAACTGAAGTGATCTTAAAAGTTACTGTTAACAGTAAAAATGAATGCTTAGGTTTATAGTGTCCCTTTACATGGGGTTTTCATACCAATTCACATTTGCAGGAATTGACCTATCCCTTAAGCATGGACTCCATAAAACTCATTCAGAACAATGATGTGTATTTTGGGTATTAAGCCAATTATGGCATAGCTAGTCAGTGACCTCCTTACCAAAAACACGGCCTGGTGTACCAGCAACAACATGCTGCCCATAATCCAACTTCCGGATATCTTCACCAACATTTGTGCCTCCGATACAAGCATGACACTGCACATTCATGTAGTCACCAAGAGCAAGAAGACCCTGGGTCAAATCAGCACAGAAGAAACATTTAGACAGTTCACAGTAACACCACAAATTGTGTGCAATGAAATCCTTCACTAGGTCCCTCCCCGGTTTGCAGATCTTTCCATACTGCACACCTCTCTGCCCCTACTCTAACCTGGGGTGCTATTCCTGTGCTTTCTCTGTAAAGCAGGAGTATCAAACAGAGAACTGCTGTTGTGCCTCCCACACTAGGAAAGGAGTTGAGACCACAGGCAGGAACATGGTATCTCCGTGCTGAATCTAAGTCCCTCAACATTTAAGTTAGAGCTGGTAGGCCAAATCACAAGTGTCACAAAATTTGCAGCTGAACTTAAACAGAGGAATTGAAATCTGCATCAATAAGGCAACATTGTCTCTAACGGGGGCATTTCTAGCCACACACAAGTTTCTCAATGACAGGATTCAAAACATGAGATTTTTTGACTCTCCAAGAAGGAAAATGCCATGGTGCCACACTCCAAAAAGCCAGGATAAAAAGCTACAGCATCAAAGCAAAGCTTGCAACACACTCCACAAGACATCTAAGGCAGCCCTCGCACTCCCACCCAAGCTGCACAGAAAGATGAATAAATTCAGCTTCACAGCATCTCTGAGAGACCTGCACACATCACAGAAGGCGCACTGCAATGCCATGTGAGCATAAGAGGAGGAACACACACTACCCGTTACCTGAAACTTCCTCAGGGATTCTAACATGAAGAGCCCAGCTGTACTACAGCAACCAATAAGATACGTACTTTTGGGCTAATCACAAGTTATTCCAGTGGAATCTCAGTAAACCAGTAGTATTATCAATTTGTGACTACACCCAATACACTAGTAGGTATAGGAACAAGTATATGTACCACCATTTCATTTTCTACAGAGGAAAATAATCACTGCAAATTGACAAAATGTTAAAAGTTCACCAGCTGTTCTAGTAAAATTGGTGAGAAATTACAAGCACAAATTATGTGCTCAAGAGTTTGGTTGCTTCAACTTTGCTTGTTCTTACCTTTTGAATCTGTACTGCCAACTCCCTGGTTGGTGCCAAAATCAATGCCTGGGTTTCACGGACCTGAATGAAAGAGTGAGAAAGTCCAATATCACCCAAACATAACACTGGGAGTGGATCACGAAGGACTTGGAAATGAAAGACACCAAGAAGGATTCAGCGTAAAATTTAGCACAAAATGGATAAGTGTTTACAAGGATTAACTCATCTGGGAAGTTGCTCCTGCTGAAACACACTCACATGAGAATACCTTCCTGTGTAAGTCACATTCAACAACAGCATTCATCAGCATGTTCCACTCCAATGGCTTGATTTTCACTATGCTAGCTACAACTAATCAGTCAGTCCTACTTTGTGAAAAATACTAACGATGAATGTATGTGTTCTTTGTGTGCACATGAATAGAATAGCATGATGGGTGCCCAGTCCACACTTACCCTGAAAGATCAAGGGCAGGTCAGAAAGGCCAATTAATTTATTAGGTTGCAAGCCATGGGGAATTAAAATAAAGAGAAGCCTTAATTAGAAGAAGCTCACCTTTGCAAGAACTGGTGAGGCCTAGATAAGCATGAAAATTGACAGAAGAGGTCCTAGGAAAGGCTGGGCTGCAGCCACTTGCTGGGAAAAGGATGGAGAGTTTGCAAGCTGTATACGGGTAGTCCAGTTGTTGGGGGAGGGGGGGGAGGAGAGGAGGAGGGATAAAGGGAAGAGGGCAGGAAGTTGGGAGGCTGACAAGTTCAAAGAGGGGAGAAGCCAGGGAGGTAGGAAGCTCAGGGGAAAAACACCAAGCAATAGCCATCAAAGGTTGCTCTACTAATGGACATAACAACCACCATATTGGGTCAGACCAAAGGTCCATCTAGCCCAGTATCCTGTCTGCCGACAGCCAGTGCCAGATGCCCCAGAGGGAGGGATCAGAACAGGTAATCCTCACGTGATCCCTCCCCTGTCACACTCTTCTAGAGAAACAGAGGCCAGGGACACCATTCCTACCCATCCTGGCTAATAGCCATTGATGGACCTAACCTCCATGAATCTATCTAGCTCTTTTTAAAATCCTGCTAAAGTTCTGGCCTTCGCTGCATCCTCTGGCAAAGAGTTCCGCTGGTTACTGTGCGCTGAGTGAAGAAAAACTTCCTTTTGTTTGATTTAAACCTGCTGCCTATTAATTTAATTTGGTGACCCCTAGTTCTTATATTGTGGGAATAAGTAAATAACTTTTGCTTAGTTACTTCTTCCACATCAGTCATGATTTTATAGACCTCTACCATATCCCCCCTTAGTCTCCTCTTTTCTAAGATGAAAAGTCCAAGTCTTTTTAATCTCTCGTCATATGGGACCCCTAATCATTTTTGTTGCCCTTTTCTGAATCTTTTCCAATGCCAATAAAACTTTTTCAGATGAGGTGACCACATCTGTATGGCACATTCAAGATGTGGGCGTACCATGGTTTTATATGGAGGCAATAAGATTTTCTGTCTTATTCTCTATCCTTTTTCACATGACTCCTAACATTCTGTTTGCTTTTTTGACTGCTCCTGCACACTGAATGGATGTTTTCAGAGAATTCTCCACAATGACGCCAAGATCTCTCAAGTAGTTATAGCTAAATTAGTGCCCATCATAGCGTATGTACAGTTGGGATGATGTTTTCCAATGTGCATTACTTTACATTTCTCAACATTACATTTCATTTGCCATTTTGTTGCCCGATCACTTAATCAATGAGGGGGCCCCTGAACTGGGACCTATGTTCCCTGTAAGCTGTGCGCTTGTGCAGCCACTCCGGAGAAATTCAAATGGCCCCCAGCTGATTAGCCAAGTGCTCACGGCTAGGCTTTGCTTCTATTGATGGTGCACATCCCCACATGCCTCAGTGCACATAAAATGTATTCCGCCTATGGATGGAAAACAGAAGGGACACTGACTGGGACCTGGAATAGAGGGTGAGCCCAGGTTCCCCTACCAGCTGCTGAGGAACAAGTACTGACTGGACAGTGAACAGGAAGACTGCCTGAGCCCATCTGTTAAGAGAGACTTTGCTACCCCACAAGGGGGAACCCAGTGGCCAGGACAGAGGGCTAAGTGCAGAGAGGATACTGCAATTCCCGGGGCAAGAAGGGCCCGAAGGACAAAAGGACAACGGGAGAGACACCATTACAGGAGGGTGCAGCACCTGACACAGCTAATCCGGAAGACCAAATGGAGGAGGCACCACTAATGGTGAGTGGACTCCCGGTGAAAGATGGAAATACTTTATCATTACATTTGATTACTTCACAAGTTTTCATCTTAAAATTGTAACATGTAGTACACTTAAGTGTTGAAAGGTACCTGGATGTCCAAACACTGTAGAACAGAGATACAAAATGTTGCTGTTTTGCCTGTTCCAGATTGTGACCTGGAAAGATAAAGCATTTAAGAACCTATTTCTGGAGAACACACAGAAGTAACTTTAACTTTCCCCAAAACAAAAGTTAACTTTCTGCTAATCCTTGAATAGTCAACAATACAATTAAATGACAAACTTAATTTTCAACAATGTATCTTACAACACTTTAGCAAACATGGTTGTCATTTGCATAATTAAAAAAGTGTTTGACACTAGTAAATCCCCAGGTCTGGAATGCCCAGGCACTAAACTAAGAAACTATTAGCCCATGAAGATAACTTGGGAATCATTTTGCTTCTTTGCAAAACAGGTCATTAGGAGCAGGGAGAGGGGAGTGGGAAGTGTTTTTTGCTTATATTTTACAGTAGAGCTCTCTGAAAACGTCAAATCCACTTCTCTGGTTTTGCTGGAAGACTTTCCTGAGAGTCTCAGAGTATGTTTACTGTGAGCTCACATTTGAACTGAGGGCACACCTACATGCACAGTGCTGCAGTTGTACCAACGCAGCTCCACCATTGCAATGCCTCTGGTGAAGACGACTCTATGCTGATAGGAAAGACCTTTCCCACTGCCATGATAAAAGCACTTCCATGTACGGCAGAAGCTATGTTGGCAGGAAAAACTCTTCCACTAATGTACTGCTGAAGACATGAGTGCTTATGTCAGTGACAACAAGGAGTCCAGTGGCACCTTAAAAGACTAACAATTTTATTAGGGCATAAGCTGTTAGCCTTTAAGGTGACACAGGACTCCTTGTTTTTGTTGAAACAGACTAATTACAGTTACCTCTCTGAATTGTGTCAGTAACTGTCACTCAGAGTTTATTCAGACCCTGAATGACATAAATTATGCTGACAAATTGTAGTAGAGACAAAGCCTGAGGTGACTTCTCTGACTAACATTTTGAATCCAGGGGTTGGATAAACAGGTGTTATCCAACATGACTAAAAATCTCTGAAGTGCTCCACTTCCCCCCCCTACACATCTCTGGCTGATTCTCATGGTCAATTTCATAGCTTTGACAAGAACCTATTTTAGGCAAGAACTTTAGTCTTGAGATGGGTTATGACAAAGCATCATGAAAGTCCACGCAACCTAGCACTGAGATGTTAGGTGAAACCAAAGTTTCACCTACAAAAACATTCAATTGGATTTTAAAACTAGTAAATCTGTACCACTATCAGCAGGAATTAAAAAAAACCTAAAAACTTAGTGTCTCCTTGCTAAAGTTATTGTGTACTGCTTTTCCCATACAAATATTTTAATGAATAATTCAGTTTCCATAAGTGTGAGCTACAGAATATACAGAAAGTTAAGACAGTAAAAAAATATTACAGGTAGTTTAGTAAACACTCTATTGTCTAAAAAAGTAGCCTGCAGAAAGCCACACAAAAATGAGGGCGAGACCCTAAATATGGAATAGGGCCGATCCAAGCGCACCAGGGCAGATCTGATGGCAGAGTCTAACCCTTAATTCTCCCCCACATTTGTATCATCAGCAAGTATCAGTAGTCAATGTACAGTTCCACTTACTGTGCAATCACATCCCTTCCCTTGATTATCTGTTTGATTGCTCTCTGCTGAATGGCGGAGGGTTTCTCAAAACCTAGAATGTGTTGAATACAAACACCCTTTAAAGGTTTCTTCCCGTATACAGTCCGCGGGCGTCAGGAATTCACGTCAAAGCCCTGAGCCCGGGGCAGGGGTGGGCAAAAGGGGCACCGAGGGCCAGAGCCGCCAAGCGAGGTCCCCGCCCCAGGCCAGTCGGGCCCGGGAAGTCTCCTGACTGCGGGGGGGGGCATGCACGGGGCCCCCCGCCCTGTGTGCGGGGGCAGGGCGGGAGGGCAGGCCAAGGCCCTGCCAGGGCTCAGCACTCAGTCCCCCCGCCCCCTGCAGGGCGGGGGCAGGAGCCTTCCTGTTCTCCCCCTCCCGGGGGGCCAAGTCCCCGCCCCTCCCCTCAGAACAGCCGGCGGTTGGGGGGGGAGTAAAGACTTGGCAGCTCCCCCACCCCTAGGCCAATCAGGGGAGCACAGAAGTGTCCTGGCCCCGCCCCTTCCGCCTGAGGCCCCGCCCCTTCCGGGGCAGCCCAGGGCCAGTTAAAAATGTGCGAAGGGGCCGCCGGTCAATAATACCCCCTCCCCGCCGAAAGGCGCCGGCGCGCGGCAAGCGAAGCGAAGCGCATGCGCGGCCCGCGGAGCAGCGCGCGGGGCAACGCCCGCCCAGCCGCCCGCGAGGCCCGGCCCCGCCCCCTCCCGCGAGGCTCGCGCAGCCCGGGTTCCGGCCCGGCGCGCACCGTAGGCGTAGATGCCGCGCAGCAGGTCCTCGCGCAGCCCCATGGTGTCGAAGGTGGGGGTCACGTCCACCTCCTCGCTGGTCTCGAACTCCACCTTGGTCATGTCCTCCTCCTTCAGCAGCCGCTTGCGGGCCGTGCCCGCCGCGCCCGACATGGCCGCTCCGCCTCGCGCCCGACCGCCTGACGTCAGCGCGCCGCCGTGCTCCCGCCCCACGTGACGGGCCACGCCAGCCTCGCTGCGGAACTGGCCCCGCCCCCAGGCGCTGGCTCCTCCTCCAGCCCTAGGATGAGCCCGGAGAGCAGGGGCGGGGCAAGGGGCGGGGCCTCGCGCCTCGCTCTGCTGTTTCCAGCTGCCCCCAGAAATCAG
>CM057847.1:898014-910630 GCA_030068395.1 Apalone spinifera
TGCGCAAGAGGGCTTACACCTGTTAAAAAAGAGCGTAGCTCTTGCGCAAGAAGCACTCTCTCACCACGCCATACTGTAAATTTCCTTGCGCTACAGCAGGCAGGCAGTGTGGATGCTCTGCGGCTTCTTGCGCAAGAATGGCTGTACTTGGGCAAGAAGCTGCGAGTGTGGACATAGCCCCACTGTTTACTGGAACCTACAGATTATCCTTTTGTTCTATTGCTTAATTACTCCATACATTTTTTTCATTTATCTGTTTTGAAATGTTGTTTTTGTTTAGCCATTTCTCTGTAGTGAGGCAAACTTTTGTGCTGTTTCTGAGCAAATTTTGGCTTGAGCACTGCTGATGAAAGATATCTTGAATGCAAAATACTTATTGGTAGCATTTATGATTACATTTATGCTCTGGAGCTTCTGTCAACACTGGTACATCAGCACAAGTATTTGATGATGGGAGATGGCATTCATTTGATCTTGTTTCAGATTGAATGACTACAGTGGATCATCTTCCCTTAGTGTTCTATTTATGTAATTTTTTTCAAATTTAATCTGTTGGAATAGATTACTTTACTTTAAAAACCAGTGTTTGTTAAATAAATGACAACTTCATTCCATGAAGTCTGGCTTTTGGTGTTTCTCTAAGGCAGGCAGGACATTTTGTGGCAACGTTTGGCAGATTTAAAACAATAGCTTTTATTTTTGCATTTGATTAAGTACAGTATTGCTTGTTAATTGATATTCCTGTTCTCTGGGCTTTCAAATTGTCAATATATTGTAATGTTTGAACTATGCAGATTAATTTACATAAATTGTTTTGGAGGGAGGAATTTTGGAGGAAATTGCAAATTTTGGCAGCAGAATGGGGGGGACGTTTAAGGTGTCCGGGAAAGTGTGACACACCTTGGAATTGCATATTAGCAGGATGCTTCTGATTAAGTGCTTATCAACTACATAGCTAATGACAACCAAAATGTTAGCATTAGTTTCCAGTCAGTAGCCTATTGGAGGAGAATGGGGAAGACTGCATTTCTCAAAGCTATTTTCTTGGTCTGTCTGCAGGCTCAGGAAAACAGCATGTAGGTTAGACTGAGTTAATGCTTTTAATCTTTCCTGTGTAAACAGTAAAGATCTTTTTCTCTTAAAATAATACATAGACTGTTGCTCAGCACAAGCTGGTCATGTGGCAGACCCCATGATTCTGGAATGCACTAGGCTGTGAAGGTAATGCCAATGATGTTTATTGCATTGCTAGGAGAGAGTACCTTTAAGGTAGTAGCTGGGGCTTCACAAACAGGATTTACTGCATTTTAACTTGGTGAAGGTTGCTCAAGTGCATGTTTTCAGAGCAATCCAATCAGTACACAGCACCGTAATCATTGATAGCTTATGTTTGCAGAATACAATACTAATATACAAGCAGTAGCCTTCCGCCATCAATATAGTAAACCATGCTAGTACCCTTTCTACCCCTTTGTTTCAGTTCATGCTGCCAACCCATGGTACATACATACCAGAACGGAAAATCACACTGAAATACACAAATACCTGTTCAGTTAACTATTTTGTTGGAGCATATTATGAGTATACATGTGAAAATAGTTGCATAGATTAGAATAAGATTTTCATGGTTTGGTTAATGTATATTTTAATTGATGTAGTTTTATAGTGGTACTGTAGATGTTGCTTTTCAAAGGTAAGTAACAATGTAATCAGTACTTGAATTCTTTATGTGGTTCCTAGAAATACTAAAACTTTAATTTAAATACTACGCAGTCACATTTTAAGAAATGTTCTCTAATTGTATATGCTTCTAATTCATGGGTTCAGAAATTCAACTTCTGAAAATTAGTTTCTTCTCAGTTCTAGCTCAGAAATTAGTGCATGATATTCAAAACTGTAGCCATATTATTCAAGTGTAGTTTGTGCCATTGCAGCATGATTTAAGTTTGTGGCATCTTCTTCATTTCTGCATGGTTGCCCTTGACTGGAATATCTGAGTGGTAGTTGTGCTAAAGATGATATTGTTAAAGTGCAGGAGGCACAATGCTTTCAGTATTGTGATCTAAGGTGATTAATGCTTGGAGATTGGTATTGTACAGCATGATGCCTTTGCCACGATGTATTATTTTGCTGTTTTAGTGTTTGGATAGTTAGGAAATACATGTTAACAACCTTTCTTCTAATGAACAAAGGCTTTTTTTGTGTCTGTATGAGATAACAGTTAAGGAAGTCAGGTGGGCCTCAGTAATGCTGCTATTAAATCTCCCAATTTACCTTGCACAGTCTTAGTCCAGAATAAGTCTTCACATGGGGAGTTATTCCGGAGTAGCTATAGCACTTTCGATACACCCTGCCTTATTGTGGAGCAACTTCCTCATATAGACAAGCCCTGACTCTTCTTAAATGTGGAAGAGAGCAGAGCCTGAGAAAATCCAGTTACCAGTTGAGAGTAGGAAACTTTTTTCCTCCTTGGAGGAAAGGGAACCTAACCCGTAATTAGCTGCAGATCTAGCTTTCAGTTAGAAACAAATCCAGGTCCTCTTCCATACACTTCTGACTCCATAGTTGTAAACAAAATTTTCCAAACACAAATAGCAGCTATGTTGTCTCACTAACGCTTGTGACAGACGGCTATCCAGTGCTGCTGTTGCTCAGAGCTTTCCTGAGCCCCAGCAGAGTTAAAACAAAATGCTCTGATTAATTTCACAGCTGATTTTGGTAGTTGCAAAGCTTAAAATCATGTCAGTTTCATTCTGCTGCTGTTTATGAAAGAGGTGAATGTCAGTGGAGACAGTCCTTGAACCTATTGATGGTTTTGTAAGACTCAAATGCAAGCTGGTGATATTTGGAAGGGAAGAGAAGGCAAGGCAAGGTATTTTACTGAAGAAGAAAGTATGTTCTCCATTCCAGCCATCAGAGTAGAGTTTACATTTATCAGACACTTACTAGCCAAAGGATAGTGCTCCCAGGCAGGGTCTGAGGCAGGAAATCCTGGTAGAAACAAAGGATGTTAAATATCGGTTAATTAAGTAGTCGATGGAATTTCCATCAACTAGTCGACAGGCACTTCCGCATTCCTCCTTTGAAAGGAGGAATGTGTAACACCACGTGCAGCCCAGGACCAGTGGGAAGTCCTGCTGACTCTGGGCTGAACGCAGGTGCCAGCTTTGAAATGTACAAGAGTCACCCGCTGACCCCCGGCTCCATGCTGCGCTGCAGATTTGAAATGCCACGCGGAGCTAGGGTCAGAAGAGGACTCCACAGCTGATCCCGGGCTCCCTGTGGCATATCAGCGGAACCTGGGATTAGCTGGGGAGTCCCCAACTGCCCCCCGGGCTCCAAAGGGGCAGCATCTCACAGCAGAGCGAGCTCAGCTGTACTGGGCTGCCCCTTTGAAATGCCGAGGTGGCTCAGCTGTTTAGAGCTGCCCTTTGAACGCCATCTCCATGTTTAAAAGAGGCAGCCCTGCACAGGTGAGCCCCTTTAAAGTATCCCGTTTCTCCCCCCCTTTGCTGACTCTATCTGAGTTGACTATCCGCTAAGCTCGTACTTATCGGATAGTCTAGTCCTTAACATCCTTAATAGAAATCCCTGCATCCTCCCTTTTCCTAGTGTTTGAACATGCACATGCTGGACTTCTGTTGTCTCTGAACGCTAATAGGGATGGGGGCCTATGGCTTAATCAGTGATTGGTGAATATTTTAAGACTAATTCTGTTATATTAATTTTTTTGTCTACAACATCATATGGATGTATGAGGATTCTGGCTTTAATTAAAGGAATTTATAAAAAGGAGGAGCAGATGAACTTTTCTGGTTTTAAAAAATAAAATAATCCTGTATTGGAAGGCTTTGAGCACTGGCAGCTCTGTAAATTAGCCATATGTTTGCTATTAATTGTTTTTACAACCTTCAAGAACATTTGCTTGTCAGTTGTTTCAAAGCCTCACTGTTGTAAACAAGTCACAGTTGCAGAGGGTGCCTTGGATTGCTTTCAGAAAGCAATTAGCCAATTTAGAATATATGTAATATTCTGCTATTGTTTAGTGTTCTTGCTGACTTGAATGGGTAAAACTGATAGGCAGTGGCTGTACTTTGAAGTGGATGGGGAGTTGCTCCAGCTCCCACTGGTTAACCATTTACATCCCTACTAGAAAATAGAAGGTGCACAGCTGGTTGAAAGGCTAAACTCCGAGTGGTTTCAGTGGTTTGCTGTCAGATGGGGAGGGCATATCTATGGGGGTCTTGCCACAGTCTGCCTTTAGTCCAGTGCTAGTCAGTATTTTCATGAATAACTTGGATAAGAGAGTGGAGAGTGTGCTTGTAAAACTTGTGGGTGACACCAAGCTGTAGGGAATGTTAAAACTTGAGAGGACAAGATTAGAATTCAAAATAATCTTGGCAAATTGGAGAATTGGTCTGAAATCAACAAGATTTAAATGAAATAAAGAAATGTTTAATATTATAATCAAATGCCTAACTACATAATGGAGGATAACTGGGTAGGAGGCAATACTCCTGAAAGATATCTGAGATTCTAGTGGATCACAGCTTAAATAAATCACAATGTGGCGCAGTTGCAAAAAAGGCTAATCTCATTCTGAGGTGTGCTAGCAGGAGTCTTTATATCAGACATGAGAGTTATCTGTCCTGTTGTGCTCGGCACTGGGGAGACCTCAGCTGAAGTATTGTATCTAGAGCTGGAGCCACACTTTAGGGAACATGGACAAATTTGAGAGTCAAGAGGAAAGCAAGAAAAATAAGTATTAAAAAAACCTGACCTCTGAGGAAGGCCTAAAAATACTAGGCATGTTTTAGTCTTTTATCAAATCCTGCTTCTGTTGTCTTTTTTCGTACTCAGCTCTCTGAAGAGCTGTTATAAAGAGGACTGTGATCCATTGTTCTCCATGTCCCCTGAAGGAAGGAAAAGAAGAAACCGGCTTGATCTGAACCAAGGCAGATTTTGGTTGACTACCAGGAAACACACTAACTCTCAGGGCAGCGAGGCTCCGGAGCACCCTCTAAGGAAGGCTGTGGAATCCCATCACTGGAGGGCTTTAAGAGCAGCTTAGACAAACCTCTCACAGTTAAAAGATGCTTTTGCCTTTTTTTTTTTTTTTTTTTTTTTTTTAAATGGCAGGTCAGAATTTGCAGAATGTAGCAAAAATCATGCAGAGACACTGGTTCTTCCAGCATAGTAGTACCAGGAAACAAAACAAAGCTACTCCACAAAACATCTTAAATCTTGTTACATGTGATATCTGATTTCAGAAGTGTTGATGGAAGAGAGAAAAATATGCAAAGGACTCTTATCCTAGGGAATGCTGGAGCAAACATGGAGTCTAAGAGTGGCTTTCACACAGGAGCAGTTCTGTTATTTAAGCAAGGTCTGTGTTGCACAAGATGATCTGAAGGAAAATAAACAGCCTAAAAATGCTAATCCCCAGGCCTGGTTTTGGTCCCAAAAGCTCATTGTTGCAACCACCCTTGGGTATAATTAGGTGTTTGCAATGTACTATGTAGGTGCTAAGCACTTAAATGCAGCATCTGCTCAGTTCTTCAGAGTTTTTAGGACAGTAGTTTTTCTTGTGGCACAAGCATAATTTCCATCAACACTAATGTGAATTGGCTGCATGTGTCAGAGATTAATGTTGCTATTGTCTGTACTGTACAATTAGCATATTATGTTGATTTGCCACACTTCCCATTCTTATTTTCCATTACCTTCAGGGGATGGAAGGATTTGTTTGTAACTTTGCTTCAGGTTACTTTTACTAATTCATACGTGATCTGGAATTAGGTACCTATTGTAGAATACCAAAAAGGATGGACTGATTGTGATAGCTATGTTAATTTCCTACAATTCCTTGAAAAAAATAGTTGTAGCTTATGCAAGGTTTATGTATTATTGTGGGGTAGCATTTTATGTAACTCCCGTAGTAGGGAGATGTGATGTGAGGCTAGGAAGTTCAAAGAATGGTATAGAAATGGTGCAGACAGGAATGGACTATTGGGGACAAAAAGTATGTGTAATTTCCTGTGAAATACTCAGGAAAGTTTAATACAGATTCCCCATCTCTGCTTATGAAAAATCTCGTCTTTTTGAAGCTATGCCCTGAGCAAAGGGTCTGCTGATTATTTGTGTAAAGGACCAGGCCGATCTGTCCGTGTCCGTTCTGGATTCTGATTTGGAATCTGAGACAGTTTTGAACTTGTAACCCCTGGGAAAAACACAGTTGAGTCTTGAAGGACAGATGCCTGCCAGATCCTGAGGTTAGAGTTGAGGGTGACCTTGGGTAAGCTTTTAATACTTGCGTATCAAACACTAGGTTGTAAGTCAGATTACATTCACTTACGTACGGCCGCGCTGTTCATACGTGCGGATTTCATTCATAACTCGGGCTCCGGCTGTATAGGAGGTTGGCCGTAAATACAAACGGTCATAAGTTGATGCGTTCGTAACTCATGGACCGGCTGTATGTGTGTACATCAGTGGTGGCCAACCACCCATTGGGCCTGCACATGCCCCTCTGCCCCCTCCTCCTGCCCCTCTTGCATGCTGCAGGCCCTGCACTCACCTCACCCCCCCAGCACTTCTGGAACGCTATGAATCTGCTAAAACACATCATCCCATCCCTGCTCCCTCCCAGAGCTTGCACTGAATCAGCTGATTCACAGCACTGCAGAAGTACTGGGAGGGGGAGAGAGGAGAAGGCGGAGGAAGCAGAGAGAAGAGGCCGGGTGAGGGTTTGAGGGAAGGGGTGGAGGTTGGAGCCTGCAGTGGAGGGGAGGTTCCAGCCATTTCTGGTAAAATGAGAAGTGACACACATTTAAAGCAAGGGCATGTGTGAGGTGCATACTGACTGCACACAAAATTGTGAGGCCATGTGCTCCCCGTGCTGCTCTCTGTTACTTTTCCTGGCAATTTAATGTGCCCCAATGATGGATCACTCTGTTGAAAAGGCCTGATAAAGTGGGGAGACTCCAGGGCAGCGTGTTCAGTCTTATTCGTGGGGTCATGATTGAAGTTGGGAATGTGCCCTAATTTTGTGACCCACTGAGAGGGAGGGCCACTTGTGCAGCCCACTTACTACCTTGGCTGCTCATTGCTGGTGTAGGTTCTTCTGTTGGTTTTGAATGTTTTCTGATGCTTTCATCTAAAGAATAAATGATTTCATATAAATATTGGTGTGGCAACTTGTAATTGCTTTCTCTCCGCAGGCTACGCCCAATGTACTGCCTGCGAAGTGCAGATATTAGCCCTTTGACCCAGTCTGGCTTACTGGGGAGAACCGGTTACATAAGAACTGGACAACGTGGCTGAGCAGGAGAGATGTGGGACTCAGTCCAAGAGAGGTGACAGCTAAGGAGTGGGTGCCCTGGAGAGACCTGGGAGGGAGAATATAGAAGCAGTGACCCTGAAACTGACAATAACTTAAATTTGAGTCAAACTCTGAAAAGTGTTTGGGCACTTGGCTCCCAGTAAAATCAACAGGCATTAGCTGTCGAATTTCTTCTGGAGGTCTGGCTCTTGCTGAATGTTTCTCTTGAGGAACTTGCAGTCTGAATCCTCCCTAAACTGGACCAAGGTATTTCTTTGATAGCTAGGGTGTCCAAGGAGCCGATAGGAGGTTAATGATGAGCCGGGGCTGCTCAATATGCTGAGGCCACCCAGCTACTGTCTCCTCTGCTCTGGACAGTGCTCATAGAGCTTCAGAAAATGTTTAGTTGAGACTGGGGCTGATGGATCTTGGAAGCCGAAGCCAGGTGAGTAATGTAGAGCTGGATTGCGGAAAGCTGCTGGAGGAGACGGGAGGGGTAAAACCCTTGGATGGACCAATATGTCCCCATGAGTTACTAGGATTCCCATTTAGGAAGGACCTTAATCTCTTCACTGCTGTAACATGATTCTCAATCCAGTTTTTTCCAGCTGTATCTGGCTAGGTGGCTGCACCCTTTCTTCCTCAAGTGGACACTTGCCATTGTTGTCCATCTTCCTTTTGTGTCAGGGTTAGGCTATTGCAGTGTGGTTTGGAACCATATGAAGTTGGGATGTAAATTCCCATTTAATTGGCAAACTGGCTATATAAGGGGTAGGCCAGTCCAACCTGGCTGGGTTGGAGCACCACCCCACCTGCTGCAGGCAGAGTCTGCTCCAGCTGGGTCAGAGCAGACCCTGCCTACAGAGCACCTGGGCCCACCGTTGATAGGAGCTGTCCTGGACATCTGGAGGAGCCCCTATCATGGAATCAAAGAACGCTAGAACTGGAAGGGATCCCAAGAGGTCATCAAGTCCAGTCCGCTGCCCTTATGGCAGGACCAAGCACCATCTAGACCATCTCTGATAGATGTCTGTCCAACCTGCTCTTAAGTATCTCCAGTGACTGAGATTCCACAACCCCCCTAGGCAATTTATTCCAGTGTTTAACAACCCTGACAAGAAGTTTTTCCTAATGTCCAACCTGAACCTCCCTTCCTGCAACGTAAGCCCATTACTTCTTGTCCTGTCATCAGAGGCCGAGGAGAACAATTTTTCTCCCTCCTCCTTGTAACACCCTTTTAAGTACTGCAAAGTAGCTATCTCATCCCCTCATAGAATCATAGAGCTGGAAGAGACCTCAGGAGGTCATCAAATCCTGCCCAAGGCAGAACCAATCCCTCTATCTTCTCTTTTCTAAACTAAACAAGCCCAATTCTTTCAGTCTTCCCTCATAGCTCATGTTCTCTAGGCCTTTCATCATTCTTGTTGCTCTTCTCTGGACCCTCTCCAATTTCTCCACATCTTTCTTGAAATGTGGTGCCCAGAACTGGACGCAATACTCCAACTGAGGCCTAACCAGCACAGAGTAGAGCGGAAGAATGACTTCTCATGTCTTGCTCACAACACTCCTGTTAATGCAGCCCAGAATCATGTGTGTGTGGGTTTTTTTTTTTTTTTTTTTTTTTTTTTTTTTTTTTGCAGTAGTGTCACACTGACTCCTGTTTAGCTTGTGGTCCCCTATAATCTCTAGATTCCTTTCTGCGGTATTCCTCCCTAGACAGTTGCTTCCCATTCTGTTGCTTCAGGGGGTAGCCGAGTTAGTCTGTTACAGGAAAAAAAAGCAAGCAAATGGTCTGGTAGCACTTTAATCTATAAAGTGCTACCAGACCATTTGCTTGCTGTTTTTTCCCATTCTGTGTGTGAGAAATGGATTGTTCCTTCCTAAGTGCAGCACTTTGCCTTTGTCCTTCTTCAACTTCATCCTATTTACATCAGACCATTTCTCCAATTTGTACAGATCATTTTGAATTATGACCCCACCCTCCATAGTACTGCAGCGGGTGCCGCAGGACTGGCGAGCCCCCTGCCTCACTGGTTAACTGAAACTGGTAAGCCTCGCCTGTTAAGGATGATACTTACAGGTTAACTTTTCACATCCCCCAATGTGGAGACTGGAGTTGGTGCAGAATCCTGCAGCTCACTTATTTAGCAGACTATCTTGCTTAGTGCATGTGAAACGGGTGTTCTGGGAGATGCACCGAGAGAGCCTGATCTCCAAGTGGAGTTCAGGTAGAGTTGTTGACTTTCTATTGGCACAAAACCAAACTCCCTGTCCCTGTCCCAAGGCCCCGCCTCTGCTGCTCTCCTTCCCTGAGGCCCCATCCCACACTCTGGAGTCCCCTTCCCTAGACCTGCTGGCTTCTTCCAGGGAGCAGTGTGGTGCCCCATGACAGGTAGGGGCTAACTTGCCTTGGCTCCACATTACCGACAACTGGACTTTTAATGGCCCACTGCATGGTGCCGACTTGAACCACCAGGGTCCCTTTTCGACCAGGTGTTCTGGTGGAAAATCAGACACCTGGTCACCCTAAGTTCAAGATGCTGGTGTGATCGCTTATGCACTAAAGGGCTGGCCTACAAGATCACCTCTCGCTTCTGGCCAGGCTGCCAGAGTTAATGTCAGCAGGGGCACTTAAGCTGAAACCCCCTTGTTAGAAGGGTGAGGGGCGCTGACCAGGTGCCCTCTTGTGAGTGCATCTCTCCCTACTTCAAGCCTTGATGGACAGAAGACCAGGTTGCTCAAGTGATTGCGCTAAAAATAGCAGTGTAGACATAGCAACTGGGGCAGACGCTTGTGCTGGCCATGGAGGAGCTTTGGGTGAGCTTGAGCCCATCCCCTGCTCCGCCACAAAGTGAAAAGCACACTCCATGAAATCTTTTCCCCAGGAGAATCGTAACAGCCAACGCTGCAGCTTTCAGGTCCTGTCCCTCCACCAACTCCCCTGACCACTAACCTTTTCCTTTCAAAACTGATCTCAGCAGTAACCGAAATAAAAATGGAAAAATGTTCAGAAAGCTGGCTCGGCGGGGGCTGGTGGAGTGACAATGGACTGCATATAGAATTAGCAAACTGACTTTGGAGTGGGGCCTAGGGGTGCCGACGTGTAGTCAACTGTACACTTAACAGATATGCCTCGGCTTATGGGTTAATCTTGTTGACTATATGCATTCTCCTACCCCCTTCCCTCCCCCCATCAGAGGCAGCAAGGGGCAGGGAAGCAGAAGCTGGTGCTTGGGAGAGTTGGCTTAAAAGCCAGTTCCCCCAGCACCGGGCTCCGCCGTGCCATCTGCCCCTCTCCCCCACGCTGCTGCCTCTGAGAGGCAGCAGCACGGGGTGGAGGGCAGGGGAGACTGCCGTGGAGCAGCCTCTGTCTGTGGCGGGGTCTGAGCTCCCCACGGACAGAGGCGGCTCCATGGGAAGTCCTTCAGCCAGCCTGGGCCACTGTGGCCAGAGGCTGCTTCGCAGCAGCCTCCCCCACCTCCTTCCAGCTCCCCTGCAGCAGCTGCTGTCTGTGGGGCACTTGGACCCCCCTGCAGAGGCAGCAGCGTGGAGTGGTAGGCAGCCAATCTGCGTGAGGAGCTGCTAGTTTTTAAACTGACTCCCCTCATGAACTGGCTCACGCCTGGCACCCTGTGCCGCTGCCTCGAATAGAGAGGCAGCAGAGTGGGGTGGCAGGGGGCTCCCCAGGACTGGGGTCAGGGTGCACTGGCTGCTGGCCCTGCCCCTGCCCCTGGGGACTATAGAATAGTCAAGTAACCGATAGTTACCGGGTAATTGAATAGTCGAGTTCCTGACATCCCTAGTGCAGTTACTAGCTGTGCTACTGCGAGAGCTTCAGCTCACCTTTCCCCTGGAAGGGCATGCTAGGGCCCTGAGTCAGGTGCTGCCTGGCACTGCTGGTACTAGGTTAGGTCTCTAAGGACAGTCATGTTGGCACTTGTATTCCCTGGGGCCATGTGGTGAGTGGCTGAAAGCTAGGCTGTTGGGAGAAGCAGGATGTAAAAGCCACACCTCTCTGTGCAGGAATATCCTAGGGAAGAGTAGCAGCTTCCTGCTGGGTTCTTTTGTGGCCAGAAGTTGGGGCTAAAAGCAGCAGTTTTCCCTGCTGAGATGAGGCCAGGGAAGGTGGCCCTTAGAGGCCCAGGGACTTTCTGCAGGTGGTTGAGACTCCCAGGGTCCAGACTCTGTGAACTGTATTCTGAAGCCAGAAGGGCTGTTTTTCAGGCTCTTTTGAGAGGGTTGTGGAACACTGAAGAGAGAGATGGATTAAAGGAATTTTCCTGTACAGACATTGGAGTATCACTTCTATTTTAATACATCAGACTCCAGCAGGAAGTTCCAGTAGTTTGGCGTGTGGGGTACAGATATCTAGTTGGCATGAAAAAACTGGTCTGTGTAAGAGCATGTTAAATTAACTTCACTTTATTTGAGCTTGTTTATCTACTAGGTGTAAATTACACCCAGCATTAGCTGACCTTAGTTCTCTGAGTATTGATAAGGCTCTTGATCTGATTGCCATGGGGCATGTCAGAACAGCTGCCCGGGGTCAGACCAAAGGTCCATCTCGCCCAGAAACCTGTCTTCTGATAGTGGCCAATGCCAGGTGCCCCAAAGGGCGTGAACAGAACAGGGAATCATCATGTGATCCCTCCCCTGACATCCATTTCCAGAGAAATGCAAGGGACACCATTCCCCTACCCATCCTGAATAACAGTCATTGATGGACCTCACCTCCAGGAATCTAGCTAGCTCTTTTTGAACCCTGTCAAAGTCCTAATGTTCACAACATCCTCTGGCAAGGAGTTCTACAGGTTGGCTGTGCAATGCATGAAGAAATACTGCCTTTTGTTTATTTTAAACCTGCCACCTATTAATTTCACTTGGTGACCCCCTAAAGTTCTTACGTTATGAAAACAAATAAATAACTTTTCCTTATTCACTTGTGTGGAGAAAGTGATGGTTTTATAGACCTCTGTCATATCCCCCCCATATCTTTTCAAAGTTGAAAAGTCCCAGTTTTTAAAATCTCTTCATATAGGACCCGTTCCAAACCCCTAATCATTTTTGTTGCCCTTTTCTGAACTTTTTCCAATGCTAAGATATCTTTTTTGAGATGAGGCGACCACAACTGTATGCAGTATTCAAGACGTGGGCGAACCATGAATTTATGCAGATTCAGTAAAATATTCTCCATCTTATTCTCTATCCCTTTTTAAAATTATTGCTTAAGGTCACACCCCGTTGCCAGCTTTGTCCACACATTCACTCTGCTGATACCATTAGTGGACCTAACCA
>CM057847.1:910730-920910 GCA_030068395.1 Apalone spinifera
CTGAGGAAGTGGGTGTGGCCCACGAAAGCTCATCACCTAATAAACCATCTTGTTTAAAGTGCTACATAGTCCTGTTTTTTGTTTCAGCTACACCACACTAACATGGCTACATTTCTATCACTAGGCTTTATTCTGTCTAACATACAGGTTTTGGGGCAGTTTGTCCTTCCTAGTAAAGTCAGTGTATTGACTTCAGAGTTCTGATGTGCCTCTTGTGGGGCAGCTGGTGATGTAGGTGATTGTTATCTCAGTGACACCAAAGAAAATCAATGTGCTAGCAGGTTTTCTAATGTGGGTAGGATCCTTCATTGTGTCTTGGTGCTTCTGCACTAGAAGGGAGAGCCATCTTGCTTTTTAACAATGCCACATAGCTTGGGCACCTTTCTGGGGTCTCGAAATTGTGTCTGTCACTTAGAATTCTATCCTGACATCACAACATTCCCCCATTTCTTTCCTGACTTTTACAGGCTTCTGCACTTTTATTGGCCTTGGATCTTTGCACCAACATTGAGTTACTACAGTGCAGCTCAGTCTCTGGCAAACTTGGGAGTGTGTCCTTCTACTTCAGAGAGTGGAAGACCAAGATTGTGAGGGGAAATTGTGGGAGCAGCTGGTAGCGTGAATCAGGCTGGCGCTTCAGACTGTTCTCGGAACAGGATTTCTAAGATTTGTTTTAAAATGTCACTCTATAAAGGCCTCTGCCTTAGGGATGTTAAGAAACAAGTAATCAGCTAATTGTAGCCTATAGAATTGGAAGCCTCAGGGAGCTGCCCCCTCACTGCAGCTCTGCAGTTTAAATGTAGCGAGAGCCAGATGCGCAGGCAGCCTGCCTCCTTCTACATTTAAACTACAGAGCCACAGCAGGAATCGGTCCTGGACCCAGCACACATCCCGCACCTGGGAGGGGAAGCCAAAGGGCCATGGTGGGCTGGCTTGGCTCTGGGAAGGCAGTGCTGTGTCGACAGAGGGGTTCTTGACCCACCTATTTGCGCCTCCAGCCCCATGGAGCAAACTGAGGAAGACATTTCGGGGGGGCAGCTCCCCCAGTTGCCTGATGCACCAGGCAGCAGCACCCAGGCATCATGTGGGCCGAGGAGGGGTGAGCAGAGCTTGGCTGGAAGTCACAGGGCCAGGGTGGGCGGAAGGTGAGGCCAGGTCATAACCCGAGTGCTGCCCGCACCTGTGGGAGCCCCGCTCACCCTGCTCTAGCCCTTCAGGCTGCAGCATGCCCAGGCCGAGCTGCACAGCACCCGCCTGGGACGAAGGCCTGGTAACGGGTGAGCACTAGTCCCTGCCCCTGAGCCCAGCGGGCTGCTGCTACCGGTGCACAGCTCTGTGCCCAGCCTGGTTTCGCTCCAGCTTAGCAGCAAGCCCAGCCACGCTGGCTTGGCTGTCGGAGCCTCCTCCCAGGTGCCCATGGGGCATGGCCAGGCTCCCTGAGCACCCGGCCTGGCCCGAGTCATTGCCCAGGCCAGGGCTCTGCACAGTGCTGCCAGCAGCATCGGCCCAGCTCGCCATGAAAGACCTGCCCGCGGTGCGCCACCAGCCTAGCCAGTGAGGCTAGCCTGCATCTCCCCAAGCCCAGCTTAGCAGCTCTGCACTCCGGCCCGCCCAGGCTTCGGTCCTTGGCTCCTGGCTCAGCACTGAGCTGCCCCGGCCCCTTCCCTGCCTGCTGGGCGTGAGCAGGCCTCCCAGGGGAACAGTGCCAGCCCGGCACGTGGGATGGGCAGAGAGTGAGCTGTGGCTGAGCCACCCCCAGAGCAGCTGGCTTGTCCCGGGCCCTGGGTGGGGAATGCAAGTAGAGTAGTAAAGTATCGACTGACTAGCTAATCAGCCTAGGCTTGCCGGGTAGTCGAGTACTCGACTACTCTCACATCCCTACTCCGCCTCACTCGGGCAGCTTTTCTGTCTTTCATTAATGTGTCGTCTTTGAATTTGTGTAGGTTCCAGGTTTTTCACTTGCACTCCCATCCTGCCTGTTCGCTTTTCTGCTTCTGTCATCCAGGGTGATGTCATTCTTGAAATTCTGCTGTAGCAAGGTGAATTTAAAGCCTACATTGCCTGCCTGTCCTTTCATCTCTGTTCCTTTCACTGACGCTGTTCAGTAGGACTCCTAATGCAGGTGGCTTGCTTTGGCAGCAGCTACTGCTGTATTCCCACTGGTCATGTAGGTTGGAGGGAGGATCTGTTCTCAGGATTAAGTGGGTTTTCCATGTGTCGGCCTCACAGCTCCCTATACAGTGACTCCAGGGAAGCAGAGGAGATGCTTTCTGGAAACGTTTTCTTTTAGCAGAATAGAGATGGATTTTATATTGCTGCTTCTGAAATAAGGGAATTGCATAACTGCCTGCGCAGCTTCCTTGTATTGTTTTAAGAAAGTCAAGGAGGGATTAGCCTTTCATTGTTAAAGTCCCAGTGTTTTCAGTCTGTATTGACTCATGCCAAAAAGAATCACAGAACCATAGAGCTGGAAGAGACCTCAGAAGGTCATCAAGTCCAGCCCCCTGCTCTAGGCAGGACCAATCCCAACTAAATCAACCCGGTCAGGGCCTTGTCAAGCTGAGACTTAAACACCTCTAGGGATGGAGACCCCACTACTTCCCTAGGGAACCCATCCCAGTGCTTCACCACCCTCCTAGGGAAATAGTTTTTCCTAATATCCAACCTGGACCTCTCCCACCACAACTTGAGACCATTGCTCCTTGTTCTGCCATCAGAAGGTAATTACTGTAGCACCGCCAAGGGAAATGGGACCCTATTCCTCCCACAGCCAAGCCCTGTCCAGGTCAAGCTTAGTCATGTCCAGCAGCACAGCCAACTGGCCAGAATTCATTCTGGAAGCTACAGCTGGTGGTTATGACTTTATGGAAACACGAGAGTTGGGACTGAGACTGAACACCTGTGGGCTGTATCACCATCTACCCACAGTCGTGTCCTTTTTGGAAGAGACTGGCTAAAACAGAGCAGGCGCGTGGTGAGTCCCACCAGATCAGGTGACTTTCTCAGAGTGGAGGGAGTGAATCAGTGCTCCCATGTTTTGCCGCCTTATTGGCAGCGTAGTGCCTTGATGGGTATTGCTCTCCCTGAGTTCTTGCTGCTCCTGTTGAAGGTGAGCTAATTTGTCTAGCAGACATTTGGTGGAAGAGAGGGTGAGCGCAAAGAAGGTCTTACCTTAGGCCAGAAGTAGTCCCACTTGACAGGTGAGGCCACATGGTAACTAGTAATGGCCTGCAGGAAACTCTTCCCTTGGGATGGTCACTGTGTCTCTGGGAGAGAGAGAGAAGTATCAGATACCTTGTTTATGTTGGGTGTCAGTTTCCATTTTGTGACACAACTTCAGGAATCCACATGCAGTTAAGCAGGTTCCCTGTTCCTTGCCACACCCTTTTTTTGCCAGTGATGCACAAACTCTGATAGGTCTGAAGGAAGATGGGGTATGAAGTGTCATGGGTTAGATCAGAGAAGTCCCCAGGGGCTTGTCCCCCTGTGTGCTGATCATGTCACTGATGCCTGCTCTCTGGGGCTCCCCGCCATCCTGTTCTGCTGGGCCAGAAGCTCTGGTCTCCCCTAGCTAAGGCGCAGAGTTGGGGTTGCCATCTCCTTGCAGAGCAACACAGGTGTTGAATCAATTCCACTCCGGGAGGGCTCCGCCATAAGGGTTTCGCACCCAGGAAACCAATCTCCAAAATGGACCAAAATCCCAAATAAACCCATCTTACCCCGTGAAAGTTTTACCCAGAGGATGCTCATAAGTTCTGCCCCTTTATCACTGAAAGAGGCACAATTGTTGCTTTCCCTCCCATCCCCAAGAAACAATTATTTACAATAGGCTTGATAATAAACACGTGTTTTTTATCAGGTATAAAATAGGATTGAGGTGGCTGAAAGTGAAAACAGATCAAAGTGAGTTACAACGTTAAAATAAGTAAAAGATTCTGGCTAGTCCTAACCCCCAAAGAAACATGTGAAATGCAAATTCTTACCCTCAGGAGTTGTTCTAAATCTGTTTCACAAGGTAAGCAGACTCCTAGCTTGGGCCTGATCCTTCCTCCGTTCAGTCTTCCGTTTCCAGCAGGCATTTTAGGCTCAGCTCAGAGCCCCTCACATTCCAAATCTCTTAGCCCAAGACCAGACCCTGTGCCCTAACCCCCTGCCCCTGCCTCGTGAAAGGGAGAGAGGGTGGGGGAAGGGAGATTGGCATGAGAAGGGGTGGGAAGGAGGCGGGGCAAGGGTATGTGGGTTTGCGGTAGATCCTGGATTGCACTTACATTCAAAAAGTGATCTTGTGATTAGAAAGGCTGGAGACCCCTGGTCTAGGGCCAACCACAGTTTGGGCTTTCAGGAGAAATAAAATCATTCACTGGTCATTGGCTTGGTCACTGAGCTATTACGTTTCCAGAGTATCAGTAAATGCCCTCCATAAGCACATCAGAATTAAAACCAGATTCGTGTGTGGTCAGATTTCTAGCTTCAACACAAGAAAGATACATACACACAACTAGGAGCTACAGGTTCAGTAGATTGTAACTTTAAAATTGGTATGTTACATGAGGCATTTTGTCTAAAGCATCTTTCAGTTATGCATATTCATAAGACAGTTTTCATAAAGCATGAGGGGCACAACATGGACAATAAGCAAAGCTCTCAAATATAGCCTGGTATGGAAGAAATTCAAATGACGATAGAAACTACTTCTCCCATAAAAGGTGGACTTTCTGCAGTGGACTTCAGGACAGCGTTGTTTCTAAAACATGGGCTCCATTCCCTTTGGGGTGGGAATTAGGGATGTTAAATATCGGTTAATTGAATAGTTGAGTAACCTCATGAAATGTTATCGGTTAGTCGACTATTCTATCGTTCCTGGGGCGGGGGGAGGGCTGGCAGCCACTGTATCGGAGGCATCAGCATAGGGTGCCAGGTGGGAGCTGGTCAGCTCCCCTCGCGAACCATCTGCCTGTCGCCCTGTGCTGCTGCTTCTAAGACACAGAGCAGCGCGGGATGGCAGCAGTCCCTGTCTAGGGTGGGGGGGGGGGGGGGGGGTCTGAGCTCCCGGACCTGGCGTAAGCCAGAATTGATCTGGGCAGGCTGGCTGGCTGGCTTTTAATACAGAGCCAGCAGCAGGGGTAGGTCTCGGACCTTCCAGCCAGCCTGCTAAAAAATTTACTGGCAGGGAGAGGGAAATGCATGTAGTCAATAGCGTTAACCTATAAGCTTTTGCTTCTTGGTTAATCGACTCCACTGTTCCATCCCTAGTGGGAACAAAGGGTTAGCTAGCAGGATGGAGGAGATCTATACGTGACGTTAGATAGGATTTTAACAACATACGATGTAGCTGCAGCTTTCAACTGTTTGGGAAATGCTCCCTTTACATTTCGGGCCTTTTGGCTCCAGTCATCAGTCCTCCTTTGAGTCTGGGTGAAATCCTTTGTCCCTAGCACACTCAGATGTATGAGGTAAGACAGGAGGGGTTCTGCCTGCTAAATCGATCTTGATTTCTCCAGAAAATGTTATCCAGTGGGATTGGCGCTTAATAGTCTGAGCCCAAGAGTCTGTCCTGAGCCATTCAAGATAAAATGGAAGATTTTCCTGTCAGATCCCACCAACTAGCATTGGGTTTTCTGAAGCTAGACATAATTGATCATTCTGGCCACACTGATTCCCCTTGAAACTTACGCTTGTCCCCTGAGTTCTCCAGGAACCTCCCTCCTTGCGATCTTTTACACCATTTTCCTTGAGCTTCTTGGTGAGTTTTTCTCTCCTATTTGAAGGGGCGGGTGTGTGTGTGCGCGAGCGCGCGGCGCATGCAAAGTCGTCTCCCAGCACCAGGGGTTATGGGTACCTAGTGGGAACTGCCAGCTGTTCAGAACAGCTGGAGGTTCTGTCTGGGGAGGGGGGTGGAGCTGCAAAGATTTTGCCCACTCTCCCACCTCCAGACCAATAGTGGTCTGTGGATGGAGAAGGACGGAAGTGTCCTGGCCCCATCTCTTCTGCGTGAGAGCCCACCCCTTCCGGGCTAGCCCAGGGCCACTTCAAAAATTTCTAAAATGGCCTTCGGTCAAAAATTATTGCCTCTCCCTGGTCTAGATTAGTGTTTCTCAACCAGTGGTACGAGTACCCTGAGGGATACTCGAAAAGTCTGGGGGGTACGTCAACACAACTGAAATTTGGAGAAAACTGAATTTTTGTTTTAAGTTTTACAGCGCTTTATTATTTTTTTTTACTTTTTACACCCAAAAATTTCATTGCCTGCCCAGCTACAATTAAGCTGTTTAAACAAATGTGTTGCAATGGTAGAAAAAATGTTGAATGTCTGAAAACTGTAGGTACTGGGGGTACTTATAATTTTTTGGGGGGGGCGAAGGGGTACTTTATTTAAAAAAAAAAAAAAAAGGTTGAGAAACAATGTTCTAGCTCATCCTGATGTCTGTCGAACCTGCTTTTAAATCTCTCCAGAGATGGGGATTCCACAACCTCCCCAGGCAATTTATTCCAGTGTCTGACCACCCTGACAGTTAGGAACTATTTCCTAATGTCCAACCTGAACCTCCCTTGCTGCAATTAAAGCCCATTGCTGCTTGTCCTATCCTCAGAGGTTAAGCAGAATAGTTTTTTTCCTGCCTCCTTGCAACACCCTTTTAGGTACTTAAAAGCTGCTATCATGTCCCCTCTCAGTCTTCTCTTTTTCAAACTTAAACAAGCCCAGTTCTTTCAGTCTTCTCTTATATGTCATGTTTTTTAGACCTTTAATCATTTTTGTTGCTCTTCTCTGCAGGCTCTGCAGTATAAATTTGATATTGTGGTGCTCGCGGCACATCTGGCTTGCCAGGAGCCAGTGTGCACCAGGAGCGAGCTTATAAGCTGTCTCCTGGCATGTACTGGCTCTAGGCTGCTGGCCCCACTCCTTGGGAGCTGGTAGCCACCCCATGCTGTGGGCTCTGCAGCATTAGAGGTTGCCAGGAGCGAGGCTGTCAGCCGGAGCCAGTGCACACCAGGAGCTGGCTTATACTCCAAGGAATGATGCTAATACCAATAATTAATGTCAAGGCTGTTCCCCCCTCTGAAGCTCCAAGTACAGAAGGTGGGGGCCTGCAAAAGTCTTTACGTACCCTGACCTTATAGGCTCTGCTTACAAAAACCTCTCTCGAGTCACAGATTCACTGACTTTGGGAGGTAGCTGCCACCATCAAGTGATTTTTAAACCCTGAAAAGCAGGAAGGGACACTTGAATTCCTTCCCTGGGGTACCCCAAGCTCTCTTGCCACAAGAGAGATTAAAAAAAGAAACCAAACGCATAGAAAACAAACTGAATCTCTGGTAGCTGATCTCTCAAGTTAGGCAGACACATACACAGACCTCCTGCTACCTTCCAAGACACATGAATCAAATCATCGCCTGAAAGGGATTTTATTAACAAAACAAAAAGATCTACTTGGTAAAGCACACTTGGTTGCTAGGTGTTACAGAGCAACTAAGAAAAGAACAGATCAAAACACAAAGAACAATCTCTTTGGACTGTAGCTTAACTATGGTGAGTGGGGAAGGGAAGGCACATGGAATTCACACAGAGAAATTTAACTGAACAACCAAAACAAAGACAAATACCCTGATTGTGACTAAATACACATTTCCCCTTATTTACTCATGATCCCTTCATGGTTCAGCCCACTTCCATGCCCTGAATTTCTTGGAGGCATGGTAGTCCTGCCTGGGTTTAAATCATTCTCTGTCTCCCAGCTTCTGGCTTAAACTCACCCACAAAGAGAGCAGGCAGGATATCATATACAATTCAGATTTCAGTTCTATATCCCATTGGTTCTTCTGTCCCCCTTCCAACACCCTTAGCTACCTTAGTTTAACCCTTCAGTCACTGATTGCTGGCCAGCACTCCTGTCCATCACAATAAGTAACAAAGAGAGAAGACTGAGACTCTCCAAACGCTTGCTTGCTCGTTGATCATTGTTGCGGTCTGCCCAGGTAAAGGGAACTGTAGGCTAGTCGCTCGGAAGTAATTCATTCTCAATCCAGAAAGCTGATCATCAGGAAACGTCTGTATTCTAAAATTACATTACCATGAAGAAACTTTTTGTGCTAGTATCTCTGTAGAGAATTAAATTTTTTTTCTAACCGCTTCAGAAGAAACTTTCATTGCATAAAAGTAAGAGTATGTTTCACTTACACGGACAGAAGTGGGCTGGAAGCATTTAATAGCTGAAAGAACAGCATGAGGCCTTATGCTGATTATTTGGGGATTCAGTTCTTTTTAGCAGTCAGATGATTAATAGAAATCCCATTCCTGATACTCTTCTGCTTTTTCGGTTCTTTGTTTTAACTCCATACTGAATTTACCAGTGTTGCTATTTTCTATCTTGTTAAGTTTGTCATTAAGTTACTTGCAGTGTTGTGTAACCATGCTGGTCCCAGGATATCAGAGAGACGGTGGGCAGGGTAATATCTTTTTCTGGACTAAGTTCTGGTTGTGAGAGAGACAAGTGTAGCTTGAAAGCTTTTCTCTTCCCCTGACAGGAAGTGGTCCGATAAAAGAAGATCTCTTAGGGTATGTCTCCACTACAGAGTTATTTTGAAATATCTTATTTCAAAATAATGTGTCTACACACAAAATGCATTTCGAAATAGCTTTTTGCTATTTCGAAATAGTACGTCCACAGTGAGTGGATGCTGAATCGCATTTAAGGCCGGCCGGAACCAGGTCCAGCAGGGCATCAGGTCAGGAGTTACTTTGTGTGGCTGCTGCCTGAGGCTATCTGAGGCCTGTGCTTAAAGGGACCCGCCTGGACAGCCAATTCTCAGGTTTCCCTGCTTGCTTCTCTACCTCGATGAGGGACAGCAAAGCATTTTGTGTCTGCATGCTCTGGTTGTCCTCACTCGGGACACCACAGCGCTCTGCAACAGGAGCCAGACCTGTCCCTGGGCCCTTTGGCGCTTCTCATGGATGCGTTTCAAAATAACTTTGCTGTGTAGACATACAATTTACCTTAAAATAAGGGTAAGGCAACCTCTAATTATTGCTACGCTGGTTGGGTTAAGCATGGCAGATCTGAAATACGCTAGACGGGTCAGGAATAACACAAGCATTTTCATGTGCACGCACTCTCCTGTGAGGCCATCGTGTTCTCTCTAAAGGGGAAGGAAGCAGTTGCTGCTGCTGCCACCTCCCTACAAACTGCATGGCCAAAATCCTTACGGAAGCTTTTTCGCTTGGTGTAGATAGTGCCAAGCAAGAAAATAGCCTTTTTCGTCCCATTGTCCATTTCCCTCATACCACTCAGTATGTTCCCTTCTCTTTCGTATCAGGGTATGTCTAAACAGCAAAGTTATTTTGAAATAACTTTCCTAGCATCTACACAGCCAACCGCTATTTCGAAATAAATTCAAAATAGCAGAGCACTTATTTTGAATTTGGTGAACTTCATTCTACAAGGAATAACACCAAATTTGAAATAGCTATTTCAAAATAAGTGCTGTGTAGACACTTATTTTGAAATTGGGGGCTCCAGCCTTCCCAGGGTGCCCTGGTGGCCACTCCAGGCTCAACCAAGAATACTTCTCCTCCTCCCTCCCCCCCTCCCCCGGAGCCCTTAAAGAGGTAGACTCTGGCCACAGTGCCTGAGCCAGCAGTCACTGCCTCTGACCCAGTGGCCCCAAAACATGAGCCAGCAAGCCACTGGTAGCCAGCCCTCCACCACTCCCCAGGAGCAGTCTGCCAGCTCCCAGGGACCTGCCAGGGCCTGGAGAAGGTGGGCGCTTTCCTGGTCCAGGGTGGAGATCATGGACCTTATTCAGGTTTGGGGGGATGCCCCCAACATCCATGATCTCAGCACTAGACGGAAGAACGCAGCCATCTATGGCAGGATAGCTGCCAGCCTGGCCACCGAAGGCCACATGCGAACCCAGAAGCCGGTTTGCATGACAATCAAGTTGGTCCAGCAAGACCCTGAGCTTCCCTTCCCCCTTCCAGCTCCCTCCTCCCAGGTTTTCCCCTCCCCACTCCCACCCTCTTTTCCCGTCTCCCGTCTCCCATCTCCTTTCCCCAGGCTCACCAGAGTTTCATTCCCTTTCCCCTCAGTTTTGTTAAAAAAAGAGTGTTTGTGTTCATGAAAATATGTGTATTTTATTTTACATCAGGAAGGGGAGCTAGGGAGGGGTAAGTGGAAGGACGTGA
>CM057847.1:921010-943855 GCA_030068395.1 Apalone spinifera
GGGGGGTCACTCACAGCCCAAGCCCAACCGGCCAGGTACCCCTACTACGTCACACAAGCAAGCAGGGAAACCTGAGAACTGGCTGTCTGGGGTGGAGGTGGGGGTCCCTTTAAGCACAGACCTCAGATAGCCTCAGGCAGCAGCCACACACAGTAAGTCCTGACCTGGTGCCCTTCTGGAACTGGTTCCAGCCAGCCTTAAATGCGATTGAGTCCACTCAGTATGGACGCACTATTTTGAAATGCATTTTGTGTGTAGACGCGTTATTTTGAAATAACTATTTCGAAATATCACTGTAGTGTAGACATACCCTCAGTGAGAGAGAGAGAGGTGGTTCTGACTATTGTTGGATTGAGGCTTTGGCCTGAATGCATTTTTAAACAGGCATCCCTCTGGTGACAAGGTGTTCGTGTGACCTTAGCTATTAGAATTTGGAACAGGCTGAGCAAACCACAACGTGATTTAGTTCAGTTCCACTTTCCAGAAAGGGGAAACGAAAGATGCTGTACTGTGACAGCATGAGCGATACATGTGCAGACATCTACATTTTACTTCCCTGGTTGCAACCTGACTATAGCTTTGTCTACACTGGCATGTTTTGTCGCCAAAATCTTATTTTTGTTGACAAACCACTGAGTATACATACTAAAATGCAACTTTTGTCTGGCAGGGAGGGAGAGAAAACATTCAGTTTTGGTGACAAAAAACTTCCACCTCTGTGTGAAGCTTTTGTCTTTCCGCTCCCTGTGTCAACAAAGAGCCAGTGTTGACTCTGTTTTGTGGAGAAAATTGGCTTCATCCAGTATCCCACAATGCCTGCCCTGTAGCTGGGCTCAGTGTTTTGTGATCTCTGCTGCCCTGCAGGCATGTGCCCCTCTGCTTTCAAAGCTCTAGGAAGTATCAGACAGCTGAGTGAGCTGCTGCCTTTGGGGAACAACCAAAAAAGCAAATAATTGGAATGCTCCTGTTCTGCCCTGCTAAGAACACAGCGGCAGATGCTGTGATGCTGGGGGAGAACTGAGAGAATCCCAAGAAGCGCAGGGATCAGCTCTTCCTTTGCACAACGCTGCACTGGGGGGTGCTGACCCACACTGCTTCATTCGACAGGGGAGCTTGCAATGTGGCCGTGAAATGTCAACAATGGGAGGCAGAAAAACCAGTTTGACTGGCTTTCACTTTTGCAAGTCAACAGCACTTTTGTTGCCAAACCTTTCCAGTGTAGACAGAGCCTATTCTTAAAAGTGTAGCTTGCTCGGTTTTGGTAGGGGGCTGGAATTCTTCCCTGTGTCATCTGGAACAGTATATTAGCTGTCCAGGGTTCAGTCAGATAGCCCTAGGCAAAATTGCGCTCCATTTGAAATTAACGACAAAACTCCAATCAACTTCTGTGGGATTGGGATTTGGGTCCCAGAACATCTCATGCCCCTTCGTATCTCTCCCACTCTTTGTCCTGCACCCGGTCTTTGGCACTAAACCATCCAGCCATCCTTGGTGAATAGGTGGTTGATGGCAAAGTGACTCCTTGAGTGTGAGAGGAGGGGAAATGAGAAAATGCCATCATACTGACAAAGCACCCAAGTGAGAGAAACAGGAGACTTAAAGTACCCGAGTAGTCCCTTTTATTGCCGATCACTGAAATGTAATTTAAAAGGGAAGGCCTAAAAACTTAGCAGTGCTGAAACCTTGTTCAGAGTCTCTCAGCTTCAGGGATGCTTACATGCCATTTCAGATGTGTGGGGCAGGGTTGGGAGGGGTGTTTGTTGTTTTGAGGGTGTAGAATATCCTCTGATTAGTCCAGGCACTGTGTCTGCCAGACCTGTGCCTGTGTATCTGGGTGGTTTCACAGGGCTGTGCTTCAGGGCTTTGGCCTGTGGCACCCCAAGGCATCTTGCCCAGGTTCCTGTTGGTTGTATACGAGAGTAAAGGAAGTACAGCTGATCGGCACCTCTCAAGCATCACCACCTTGTACATGGGGAAGACTAGTGGGCTCTTCTAGTGCCACAAGAACCCAGAGCCCCGGGGGTGCTGCTGCTGCTGCTGTTCAGAGGAAGGAGTATAACTTAGCTGGGCAGAATATAACTTTACGTTTTTCATTTTCTCTTCTGTGCCTTTAAGTGTGGTTATATTTTCAAAGTGACCTTGTAAAAATAACACTTTATTCGCGTGACTTTTTCTTGTGGATCTTCAGAGTAGCAGCTTTATGTATCCGTGATAAAAATTATATTTTCTTGTACTGCAAAGCTAACACAGCTATAAAAGGGAAAAGGCGTTTCATCTGTGGATAATAGAAAAATAAGAAATTATTGAAGTATTGTGTTCCTGTAGATACATATTCTCATTGAAACTGCAATTCATTCTGAGGAAGAAAATATGTTTTTCTGGGTCTTGTTTTTGTAGTTTTTCCTCCAACCTCCTTCCTTCTCTCATAACAGCCTAGTCAAATTCTCCACTGAGATGTGCATGTGCACGTGTGGGTATATAATGTTAGATAATGGTATGGTCCCTGGGGTTTGCTTTTTTTAGGGACACAGTCTACTCCTATTACACTGCAATAAATATTGTGTAACTTCATTGGTTTCAGTGTATCTTTCTTCAAAATAGTTACTCCAGATGAACATAAAAATAACTAAGATGAGCATCTAGCTAATGATTACAGCAAGAAACGCACTCAAATATGTTTACAGCAAAGATCAGAGCAGCAGTGCTATGCAAATTTCCCCACCTCACCACACACTAAGAAATCTGGAAAATCAGCAGGAAAAAAACAAACTGTGGATATATTCTGTTCTGTTTCTAGAGCTTCATCTCTTATGTCCTGTTGTGTCGTCAGTTTGGCTAATATGGCTGCTTTGTTTTTATGTGCATGTGTAATATAAAAATACACTGTCTCTCTTTAAAGAATGTCTGCATAAAGTCAAGAGTCTACATCCAAACATAGGCACCTAAATAAGTGGCCTGCTGACCATTCATAGTTCCCAATGAGAATTAGTAGTAGTAAAATTTGCTTCGTAAAGCAAACATATTCAGGCATCTTATTTTTCTTTCCTCTCTCACAGGCGATATGCATGGTGGTTCCGATTACGGAAGCTGTTAATCTGGTTGTTGGGAGTATACATAGCCATTCCATTTCTAGTGAAACTTTGTCCTTCTATTCAGGTGAAGCTGGTCTTCTTAAATTTTGGTAAGTGCTCCTGTGTGTTTTCTTGATGATGTATTATTTTTTTAAAGTGAAGCAGAAATAACTATTTTTTTGCCTGAACTGCTTTTTAAATATTTTTAGCAAATCGGACACCATATTTGCCTTCCTACTTCTCTCTCTATCCACGTTTGAAAAATGCATCCATGTGTGCACAAATGTGTATTGCTTTCCCCTACTTTGTCCTGTGCCAGAAAGCTGCCCTTTGACCGATGTACTTCAGCCAAGTGAGGTATACGTTGCTAATGGCTTTTTCATATGTGGGGCGGATGCATTTTTGGTGTCCATCAAAATGCTGCAGTGGGAACTGCCCAAACTAAGTACAAAATAGAAACTTCTGTGCACTTAAGAAGCTCTGAGTTTAACTGACGTATTGTTCCCCTTATCCAGTTATGATTTGTGAAGGATGTAACTATTTTTATAGGTTTTGTAAATTATGAGGCGGGTAGCCTCATAAAATGTATGGTTTATGCTAATTGTGAGTTGTGTGTTTTGTGTGTGCAGCTAGCAGCCAAATTCCAATTAGCCTGTTAACCTGAAATGAACAAAAACTGTGCCTGTGGGGAAAGAGAACAAAGTAGCATGTGATCTGAGGGGTCATTAAAGACGCATGCAGAGAGCAGTCACATGACCAAGATCCTGTTTCATCTGAAATTAGTTGAAATTGTTGAGTGTCTCAGTCTTCCAGACTTCAGTTCCTCACCCAAAAGCATGTTTGGGAAAATATACTGGCCAGAGCAGAAGAAACAGTGGCTCCTCAGTGGCACATTAACAGTGTCCCTTCAAGTGTTGCAAATCCTACCGCGTGGGATTTCCCATGTTACAGTTCAGCAGTCTGGTCTTGTTTTCTGTTTTGTGCTACCGTACTTTACCAGCATAAGCATAGCCCCCAATGTCGATGCTGCCAGCATAGCTATGGTGGCTTGTGTTGGCAGTATGGGTGGGGAGGGTTGTTTCCTGACCACACCCGCACCTCCAACTAATACCTGTACTGACACTTTTTTTTTTAAATAGCTGTGCCCTAGATACTGGCTAATTGCAGAGGCTTCAGAGGGCAGCCCAAGAGTCCTGATAATTAGGGATGCTAAAGTGTAACTTATAGGCATTTAACCAATAAGATGATGCTTATCGGTTAATGGGGTCGGTGAAACTCAGGCAGCTTCACTGCAACAGGACAGCAAAGCCTCCTTCCCAGGAGCTGGGTGGACAAAAGGCTGCTAGCTCTCGCCGGCTCGGCTCCTGGGATTGCATGGCTGCGGGCTCTGTAGTACAAAGCTTGCTTCAAGTTTACCCTGCAGAGCCACAGCGTGTAACCATTGAATCCCTGAGATTTCAGTGGTTACACTGTTACCTATTTATCTGACTTAATTTCCCTACTTGTAATGAGAACTTATGTAACATCTCTCTGAGGGGAAACTTTTCCCACCCTTTTAAGTCATTCCCAATACAGTAGTTTGTCCATGCCCCTCTCATAAATTTTATTATATATCTTTGGGGCCTCTTTTATTTCGGTTATCTAATGTTAAGTGACGGTGAGCAACCAAACCCAAATACAGCTTTCCATGTGTGGCTGTACGGAATGGTTCTGAAATAGTGGAAAATGTTTCAATACCATGCTTCACTCCTCCCATCTGATTGACAAACACTGTTGTGAACTGAGCAGGTGTGTTTATGGAGCTGCCCCTCACTAGCACTCAGGTCTTTTCCTTTGCTTGTTCCAACACATTGACTGAATTCAGCAATGTGTGCAACTCGCTCAGGTTACCGCTTCCAGTGTACGTCCCCTTGCATTTGTTAGCAGCCAGTTTGGGCTGCCATTGTGTTGCTTTACGAAGTCCCTCTGAAGTGCTTGATGGGAACATTTCTCCTAAATGACCTACATAATTTTGTGTCCCCTGCAGAGCTTGTCTCCTCACCAGTCTTAGTACAGATGCCTGTCTACCCCATTGTTCCTAATTTCTGTGCTATCTCAGCTGACTTTTCACCTGTCATGATACTTAAATTTTTACCCCATGATTATCTCATTTCTCAAATAATCTCCTAGGAGGGGCTTTTGTTAGAAGCTTCTTTAAAGTCCTCTGTCTGCTATTTTTGTTGCCATGCTGGAGAAATTCTGTTTGCTTGCAGAAGCATGAATCTTCTTTGTAGAAACTGCAGGATTTTCCATATCGGGTCATCACTTAAAAATCTCCCAAGTATAAATCTGTTCTCTTTATCCACACTAGTATCTTCTCACTACTTTTTTTAGTAAGTTATATATGCCAATAAGTGTGGGCAGTGGAGTGCAATACAAACAATGTTTTTGTTGCAACTTTGCTACTGCTTTATGGTTACACGTGTGTTGACTTTTAAAAAGCATCGTGTTAAATTGATACTGAGTTCAGTGATCAATTTACAAGTGTTCCTTTCATTCTCTTTCCTTTCCTTCCTCCTTCCATCCCTCACCCAAAACTAGTAAGCAGCACAGCTATTTGAATTAGCATGATCATTCACCCTTGCATTAGTTAAGATTGCTGATAGGACATCATTAGTCATATTAGCAGGGCTGCTGGGTTCAGTGTTGAGTCCTGAACCATAGATTCTGGCTCTGGTTGATGAAATACCATATGGCTATCTCAATTTTAAGATTTGGGTAGGTGGTCTGGCTGCTCCCTGTGGAAGGCTTCCCATTGCTTTTGCAATTGTTGTGAAAAATACAGCAGGCAGATATTATAAACCTAGCATCAGAGGTCTGTTACATTTGCAAGTTGAAGAAGACATGACTTATGTATTGTCTCCATGCTTTTATGATTGGGGAAGGGTCTGTAATTTTTTAAGGGAGCCACTTCAGACATTTTGGAAGTCTTTGTCCTCTCCCTCCCTCCCTCCCCCCGAGGAGGGAGGGCCTCAGGTGGAAGGGGCAGGGCCTTTAAATAGAAACAAGTGAAAGAGCTCACACCTCCCCAGTGGCTCCCAGGGAACCCGGCAGGGCAAGGAGCTGCGAGCCCCTTCAGTGACTGCTATTTAAAACCCTTAACAGCTGCCAGGAAACTTTTTTGGTAAAACTTCTGTGCTTTTTTTCTGAAACCATGGTTTGAGGGAAACTGCCTTGGAGGAAAAGGTGAAATCTGGACAGAGGTGATACATTTGTCCAAGCCTTGCAGGAAAGCTCTGTGTAAGCTTTAAAGTCTGTCTCTCCTCAGCAGAAGATGATCCAATACAAGATATTCTCTCACCGACCTTATCTCTCTCAATAATTTAGAACGTAAAAAGTTAGGAATCTGAATAGATGTAAAGTACACTAATTACTTAAATGTGTGTAGATCCAGCATAGTCTCTCACTTAGCAAAAAGAAGCACCACATTTAGTTTAAAACATCTATTTAGTTGCAAATCAACATGTTTTAATGGTTGCCAATGACTAACTATCTTTCTCTAGAAAAATGACTGAAAAGTACAGATGGGATGGAAGTGACTAGTCGAATAGTCAACTACCCGATTACTCCCTTCCCCTACTCCTTGCTGCCTCTGTATCCGAGGCAGCAAAGGGTGGGGGGAAGCAGAAGCTGGTGCTGGGGGGAGCTAGCTAAAAAGCTGGTTTTCCCCCAGCACTGTCTCCATGGTGCGTGGGGAGGAGGCAGAGCCGCAGCTGGAGACGTTGTGAGCTGGGACTGTTCAGTCCCGGCTCTCACTGGCTGTGGGAGCTGCCCCCTGTGTGGCTTTGCAGTTACATGTAGTAGGAGCTGGCTGCCTCTATGCCTGGCTCCTGCTACATTTGAACTGCAGAGTCACAGAAGGGGAGCTCCTGGACCTGGCGCGTCTTCTCTTATTAACTAATCGTGTAGTCAATACAAGTTGCATCAACTACCCAACTAGCCAGTTACCCGCTGCTTAACATCCCTAATGCTAAAATATATGGAAATCATTTGCTTAAATCAGGGTTTTCTACTTGCTGATTTAAATAGTGATTAGGACCAGTGATTAGATTAAATTGCTTAAATAAATATCCGTCCATCCTGACAAAGACCCTTTGTGTGTGACAAGGTTTCCACTTGGAAGGTTCTCCCAGTTCCGTGAATTAATATCAGGAAAAGCTCCTTAAACTTCCTTTTTCCTCGTTTCATCCTGTTCCTTTTAGTTATATCTGTTTGTACCATTCTGAACAATTCCTTTTCTCTTCTGGATGCTTCTAGTACTAGTAGCTAGTTACCCATTTTCACCTGCAGGGGACAGATCTTTTTGGCATAGTAGACAAATGTAAAATTATTTTGCAAAGACATGTTGGGTTTTTTTGGATAGTTTTTGAGTTGCATTACAATTAGCTGTATTGACTTGCAAGAAAACAGAATGTAATGGCTCGTTTCTGAACTTTTACTCTTTGCTCTGTGTTTCAGTGAGGGTTCCGTATTTCATTGACTTGAAAAGGCCACAGGATCAAGGCTTAAACCACACCTATAATTATTACCTTCAGCCAGAGGAGGATGTAACCATTGGAGTCTGGTATGTAAGATTGTGCTCCCCTGACATCTCTTATCACATCCTCTGCATCCTTAGTGTGGAGATTGCACTTTGGATCCCAGTGCAGAAACTGTCTCAACAACGGCCTTGCTGGTGAATGGTAATGACCGTTGTGCACCTCCACAGAGGAGAGCAAGCATCTTTCTCAGCCTAGTGTGCAGTCCATGCCAAAAGCTATGTAATTCTCTGGATCCTCAGGTGAAATAAGTGTTCTTGTTTGGAAATTGGCAGGTGTTGCTCTGCATTGCTCAACAGGTCACGTCGCAGGAGTGTAGGGAAGAGCTAATGAGTTAGAGGCTTGCTCATCATCCAGCTCCTGTTCCTGTTCTATCTTGCAATAGAAATGCAGCGGAAGGCAGAAACCAAGGCTGTTCTGTTTCTGCACTTCAGTATGCTAACATCAAACACAGCTGGAGCTAAGATAACAAAGCTGCCTGGTCCTTTGAGGCCCACATCTTGTATTGAAGTTTAATCCAATCCTTTTGCTATAACATACATTCATTATAATTGACTTATTAGTTACAAACCTCCATTCCCGTGCTACACAGAGAACTCGGAATGGGAGGAGGAATGTTCTCCAGAGAGCGGGGGAGGGGAAAGGCTTTGCTTCTATTTGAACCAGCACAACCCAGGGGCTTGTAACTGAAATGCAGTTCTCGCTTTTCAGCTCATAGAGGAGAATTGAAGATGCTTAACATTAGGGAGCTTCTTGCATCCTCAGGAGAGTTGTCTGAGGCATGCAGACGGTGCGGCTGGTGCTGCATGAAATCTCTTTTTGAGCCGGTCAGCTTCCAAAATGTCTAGTCTAATGAGCTAGTGCTGAGCATCTGCTGATAGCTTTCTGCTCTCTCTCATACCTTTTTACAGCTGGAGAAAGTTCCCTCTGGCTTGAGAGACCACTACAGAGTGGAGATGTATGTAAGAGTAGCCATCAGCTAACACAAGTTAGGCGCGCTCTCGGATCCTGGCAGGGATGGGGCTAGTTTTAACGATCCACCCAGGGAGCCAAAGTTTGAGTTGTGCTATAGTGTGTGGGGTCATCACACTGATTACAGTGGTAGGGTTTCAATCCTGAACTGCCTAGAAGCAGTATCCTTTTCTGAAGGGTGCAGTGATAGCCTATGGAACGCAAAGCTTTCCTTATTTGTAACGAGGTGCATAGTCTGATTGGTGCATCCTTGCAAGTAGACCAAACCTATCGATCAGAGACTGGGCCCTGTGGCTGGCTGCCCTATTGGGTTAGTGCCCTATTTTGTCTGCCTCTCCAGCTGCAGGCAGGCCAGGTCCTTTCTTCTGCAGAGCAAATATAAAGGAGGAAAAAGAAGGGTATAAAAATGGCATAAAATCTCCAGGCGATCAGTGCTGCTGTTCTTGGCAGAGAAGGTTTCTTTCTCCGTGGTGCCTGGGACTCTACCCTGGATCGCCCGCACAGAATGCAGCCTGGCTAAAGGGGCTGAGGGGGGAAACAGATACTGTTTCCTGACTCCTCCCTGTGGATTCAGGGCCTGCGTGGAGGTCTGTGCCCAATCTTGGGAGACCCAGCCCTGGGTCAAGTGCTCAGGCAGGGGCAGGGGTTCCTGCAGCCTCCCTTCCTCAGCAGGACGGCTCCCTACAAGCAGCAGCATCTTCACAGCAAAATCCCCTGAGCCTGGCAGAGGAGACGGCAACATCCCTGGGATCCGCAAGTGGTGGCTCCCTCGGTAATGCAGGTGGAGTGTAGGTTGAAGCCTTTTATCAAAGGGACGGGCAGGGACATCTGTTCAGCATGCAGCAGCTGTCCAGCCCTTCCCTGTGCTGGCAGGGAACCAGAGACGGAAGAGAGACCTGGTGAGAGTCCCTTGGGCTAATCCTCTCCTCCATTACACAGCATGGCCCTCACCCTGCTCCACCGTGCCTCAGGGCCATGCCTTGCCATCAGCAGGTGCCCACCACTGTTTTCCAGTTCAGCAGGTGGCCAAGGATGCCCTTTGAATGCCCCCCGCCCCCTCCCCCCAGAAGAAAGAGGAGGCTGCGTGACTCCGTCTGAGATGCTGCTTGCTTATGAGCATTGTTCAGGTTGGAAAAGAGTAACAATCGGAAGGCTTCAGCGCTCTTGTCAACATCAGGACTCTCAGCAGAGCCCTACAGTAACACCCAGCCTCAGGAGAGCTGGATGGCAAGTAACCGCCAACAGCAGAGCAGACAGCGTGGCGAGGGGGGGACGTGAAGCCATGCCTGTCTCCAGATCCCAGTTCCAGGTTCAGGCGCTCCCTAAGCGTTACTCCGGAGCTCAGTGTTCTGTTCCGAGTCCTTGCCCTCGCTCAATGGCTGCTCCTCCATGGCTAATTTTCTGGGATGACTCTTCCACCTTCGGTTTGCTCAGCTGCTCCTCTGGTCCCCGGTCCCTCTGCGAGTCCTGTGAGGTTATTTTGGGATAGTTTCTCAGCAACACACTCTCAACTGGGTGTGGATTAAAAGATGTATAGACCTGCTGTCTCTATCCTTCTTCCACTTCTCCTCCGCCCCCACATGAATGTTAATGGACTTGTATCCTGCTCTGAGTCAGAGATAACATAGCTCAGTTTTACACTGACATTGAACAGTGACTTTTCTACCTGAGGAATAATTTAGCTTGTGCCTTCTCAATCTGTGCCTAAGTTTAAGACCTTGATGTCTTAAGAGCACTGTTGACTCAGCATTTGGTACAAGTACCAGATCATTTTCATGTAAATCTGAGGTGTCTCTCATCTTAGTTTACAGTAATTAAGTGGTAAATAAACCAGTGACAATGATAAAAGTGCAAGAAATGAAAGGCTCGCTTTAGAATAGCAAGGTGTACAGGGTTTCGCTCTAGAGCCGTCTAAGGCGTTCGCGGCCTGCTTGTCTGACGGTCTTGCTCAACACACTGTTCTGTACAGCCAGGTTTAGGAGGCAACATTCAGTAGATCAGAAATCTAGAAATGATTTGAATTGCTGGCACTTCAACGTGTCTCTTTGCCAGGGTATGAGGGTGGTAATTCTGAGATACTAAAGTAATCAAAACAGACTTGTCACTTCCATTTCTTAGTCTCCTTCAGCAAAAAGAAAACTCGAGCCAAGTAGAAAAGCGTGATGCACTGAGAAAGCTGTGGGGTCTTGGAGCCGAGCTAGGTTAGGGCTTTCAGAGCAGTCCCAGTGCTCGGTTGTACAGTTAATCAGTACAAAAGCATGCACAAAGCACTCCGTTGGGAGTCACCAGCTTAAGCTTCATTCTGTGGTCTACTAGGTGGGGTTTCCTATTCAGTGAGGGATTCCCATCTGCCTGTTTTGAGTCATAGATTTCAGGAGAAACTTCTTTCCCAGCAGCCTTTGCCTTAGTGGGCTAACCTAGAACTCTCTCAGCCTGGCAGAGATCAGAAGGCTGTAGCTCCTTCTCTAAAACTACTCCAGGGCTAGCCTCCTCGTTTTCCCTTACCTGCTTGATGGGAGTTCTAGGCTGTGCTAGCTGTCCAGATTTATTTTTTTTGTTTGTTGATTTTATTTATTCTTTCGTTCTGAGCTGTCCAGTGGGCTCAGATTTATGTTCTGGCTTCAATTCAAATTAAACTCTTACATTTGTGGGCCGGCGGTGGGAGGGGAGAGTTGGAAAGGATAATTTCATACTTACTTTGACGTCTCTGTGGTGGTGTGGCCTGAAATGGACGTGTGGATTGAAAAGTAAGGAGCTGGAGTATTTGCTATTTCAAATGTTTCATTCATATCCAAACATTGTCTCTGCATTTTCTGTCTCCAACTGCACTTCTGTCCTACTGAGGTCAACAAATCTAATTTAGAGGGTGAACAATTCAGTAACCAAGTAATACTAATTTCCTGTCTTCTGCCCTAGGCACACAGTTCCCACAGCCTTGTGGAAAGATGCTCAAGGCAAAGGCCATCCGTGGTATGAGGACGCTCTGGGATCCAATTATCCTGTAATCCTTTACTTGCATGGAAATGCAGGAACTAGGTAAGGAGCAAGCATCACTTCTGCAGTGCCAGCATTTCTTCAGTGTTATGTATTCTTGTGTACAGCAGCTTTCAGAATTGGGCCGTGGGCGCTCGTGGAGCAGGTTTGATTGCATTGAGGGGAGAGCGCGCTCCTGTCGGCACAGTGCAGCTAGCTGGGCGTTCTCACACTGCCACAGCTACGCTGCTGTGAGCTTGTACGTGTAGAGATGGCGTGTGCTGCAGCAGCCGTCCCTCCAGCGCCTGAGGGCAAGGAGCAGCTTCCTGTGGATTGTGTCCGAACTATCTCAGCACTGGCCAGAGAGGAGCCAGAGGGGTGGGAGTCTGGGCACATACTTTGATTCCTAAGGTCAGAGCTGAGCTGCTGGTCAGTGGCCAAGCACCCGAGCCAGGTACTTTTATGACAGGAAACTGTATTTGTGACTTGCACTGATGGCCCCTCGTCGTTCTCTTGGTTTGTGGCTTGCAAGGGTGCTAGTGGGACACAGTTGGTCCAAGGTCTCAATTGGCCTGGAGATGGGGCTGTGGGACCTAATCAACTCACTTGGCGGGCCGGATCCAGCCCATGGATATTTTCTTGCCCACCCCGAATTAGGGGTTGTTCCCTTCTCAAAACAGCTGGCCACATCATTAGGCAAGCTATTTAAAATCTGTATTTGTAGAATTCACTGTTTGTCCATATTTAATTAGAGACCTGGAGACAAAAGTACAACTCTGAAGACGGGTGTCTTTGGAAGATAAACACTAACGCCCTTTCCTCCTCTTTCCCCACGTTTCCTTCGTAGGGGAGGGGATCACCGTGTGGAGCTTTACAAGGTAAGTGACTCTGCTTCTCCAAGCTGTTACATGATGCAGATGGAGCAAATAAAAGCACTAACCTTTCATCACAAAATATCCAGGCCTTATGGTACTTTTCTGTAGAACGGCCCATCGGCGAGACATGCCTGGTATGATCACCTCTGGGTTTATAGCTTTCCCTTTATAACGGGTATCTGAATACTGATGCCTTTAAAATGACCTGGTTGTCAAGGTGCCTGTCCTGTGAAATCCCTGTTAGCAAAGTATTTTCATTGCGGTCACTCAGCTGTGCTCTTTGGTAACTCAAGAGGCAGATGACGGGTTTTTTGTTTTTGTTTTTTTTCTTGTCCAAAACGAAGAGCAACTGAGTTTTGGCAAAATGGCACCTGCTGTTTAAAGGGAGCGTAATGAAACGATCATTTTGCTTTCCCAGGATCACCGCATACTGTAAGCCGCCTTCCATTTCCCCATACGGACAAATTAGCTATGTACTTATTGTGTACTTGAGCAGGAACAACAGGCACTGTGTGTTTAAAAACCACACCCTAGCTACAGAATGGAGCCTGTGCGTAGTCTAGTGGGTGTAGCCAAGGACTGAGTGCCAGGTACTTAGGGTCTAGTCCTGGCTCTGCTGCCGCCTTGCAGTATGACCTTAGGAAAGTTATTTAACCTGCCTGCCTCAGTTAGCTCATCTGTACTCTGTGTTGCAACAGCTGGACTCCAGAATGATATGTAGTCCATTTGCCAGCGGTATGTAAAAAAACAACCACCCTGTAAGCGTCCAACAGCAAATTCAAGTTAGCCAGGTCTGGAGCTGCCTATAGGGTCTGAGCATCAGTGGAGCTGTCCAGAGTCGGGAAAGTGCTGGCATGACTCAGAACAGATGTAGCAGTTTAGGTTGTCTTCCCTCGTTTTCCTTCCCCGAGTCCAGGTTTCTGAGCAGGATGGTGTGTCTTGCAGGCTGCCTGCAATAGAGGAGCATCAGAAGTCTGGGGCAGATTGTTTTGGTGGGTGTGAAGGAGATGGCTAGAAATATTGCGAACCAACGGGAAGTGAGCTAGCGGAGGGGGAGAGATGGAGGCGAGCCCCTTCTCGGTGCAGGCAGTTGGGTGGTGGTGCCAGGGACGAAAAAGATGCAGCTCATCAGACGCGTCCCTGTGGCAACCAGCATGAAAGATGGGGGCACCCCTCCTGTCCAGTGATAGTGCTCTGTTGAGCGGAGTCCCTAAGCACGCCCTGCTGCCACGGCCCGGTTTCTGAAGCACTTAGTGCTCGGCTGACGAAAAGCACGGTATCAGCACGTAGCGCCTCCGTTTATGGGTCACTCCGTTAAGAGCGTAGAGGGGAGCTCGGTGCCCTCCCACGCACTCAGCTACAGCCTGCCGTCCCATAGACGCACCAGGGCTGGCCCGTCTCGGTTGCGGTGAGTTTTAAGGAGCATAGCTGGAAATTGCCATGCGATGAAGGCTCCAAGCTTTGTCCTGGGCGCTCTTAGTAGCGGTCCCAGGCAATAAAGAAACATTCACAGAAACCATGAGCTGCCCCTGACTCTTACTAAAAACATCCTTGACAAAACCAGGAGGGTCCCAGCAGTACCCTGTCCCACTGCATGCAATGACTGGGGGGGGGGGAATCCCCTACCACCCACCACCCTGCATGGCTGGGAGCTCTGGGACCCAGGACTACTCACAGGGCTGGGAGCTGGTGGCTGAATGCTGCTCTGCAGGGATGGGGGGTGGGATCCCCTGCTTCATGCAGGGGGCTAGAGTGTTCTGTGGTCCCCTAACTGCTTGCAGGGCTGGGGAGCTGCCCTGGTTCCCCCACCACCTGTAGTGGTGGCTGAGCAGTTCCTGAGGTTACCCTGCTGCCCTGGGGAACTTGGCTGGAGCGCCTGGGTGGGTTCCACTGGAGGCAGTGGCTGGCTGGCTGACTGCCTGGGCTGCTGTGGTGCCCAAAAGTCACGGAGGTCTCTGGAAATAAACGGCTTCTCTGATCTAATCGTAGGCGTCTGTGACTGTGACCCTGTTGTGTTGGTGGTGGTACCTTTGTTGTGGTATTGGAGAGCTCCCCCAGGCCGCTTTGTTCTGCCGATCACAGAGCAGGCCTACTCTCCGCAGCAATTGAAACAATAAGAGTGGTGTCTTGGAGCTGCATGTGTGCTGTACGCGAGCCCAGACAGCTGTGGGGATGCCATTGTGCTATGTACCATTCAGGGGCTGTGTCAACACAAAAGCTTCTGTTTATAGTTCTTGGAAAACATGTAAAGCCAGCCTTCCCGGTCTGCTATTCCCAGTGCACTGCACCGATGTCGCGGTAACTCAGTCTGGCTCTCGTGGCTAGAATAAGTAGCGGCTTCTATTTTCAAGTATTCTCGCAAAAGGATTGCCTTGATTGCTCCAATTTCCATGTGCAGACAGGCCCTGCAAATGCCCAAACAGACTTTACCCACAACAGGGCCCTGAAAATGTTCCAAGTCTGGAACTTTAACATCACTTTTGCTAAGGCATTGAAAAAAAATTGTTTATTCGTCTGGCTATTTGTAGTTGTTAGCAACCAAGTTTGAGGGTCACCAGCGCTAGACATAAATGTAACAGACAAGCTCTCTAAACAATGCATTTTAGATGATACTTTTGATCTAGTTAAAAATGTTCAGGACCTAAACCAGCCATTAAACATTCACAAGAGTCCACAAAATGTATTCCGTGTATCAACTGGGTAGGAACAGCCTGTACATTTGATTAATATGAATAAGGCCGTCTCTGTACTGTTGCAGTGAAAGCACTAAAGGTAGGGGTGTGGGGCGAGACAGCAGCAGATGTTTGAAATCTTAACGATAAAATAGTTTCCAGAAGAGAGGCTGGAGCTGGAGTTTGATCCATCTCCTTTTGGAGCTTCGCTTGAGTTTTCAGATTGCACTGTTGCAAAAAAGGAAGGTGGCTGTTCACACACGTGAAAATGAGGCTTCCTTAAGGCCCTGTCTCTTGTGCAAAGCTGTAAAGCCAAGTGAGTGTGTCTCAGTCAGAATGTTCAAGGGAAGATTTAACAAGACTTGAAGCTCTTGAGAGGTTCCTGGTTCTATGCAAAAAGTGACCTTAATGGTTCAGGCCATCACATCTGCAAGAATGTAGTGGTCACACCCAGCCCCACAGTTCTGGGAGCACACAGGACAAATAGCTGTGGCATGATCTGTTTTAGGTACGCCAACTCCCATCACCACCTTGTTGTGTGCAAAGTGTTTGTCCTCACAACACCCTTAGGCAGTGTTCTTGTCCCCATTGCACCGATGGGAACTCCGGCACAGAGGCTAAGTGACTTGTCAGAGGCACATTGGGAGTTGGTGGCAGAGCAAGGAATTGAACCCAAGGCTCATGAGTTCCAGGCCCTCCCCCAACCACTAGTCTGTCTTTCCTCTCTGTGCTGAGGCTGGGGGGAAAGCAGAAATAAATTGACAATAGCCGCTAATTAGCTGACGGGCTACTCCCTTCTTCTGGGTCCAGGGTCAGCCCTGCGAATTAGGACGAGGCTGTGGGAGAAAGCTCTCTGTCTCTGGGGGTGGGGTTCAAGTGATGGTGCAGCTGTTACTCCATTTGAGGTAGTGTATTAAATACGTTGTTCTTCTGTTTAGGTCCTGAGTTCCCTCGGTCACCATGTAGTCACGTTTGATTATCGAGGTGAGTGGTTGGTTGTTAGGAAGCTGTCTTTAGCTCTGTCTTATTTTGATCTTCCTGCTAATGGCGTGTTTACCGCCTCCGAAACTGTTCCCAATTGAGACTTTTCTTGAATTTTCATTGAGTTCTTATAATCTCAGTGGAACGTACCTCCGTCTCCAGCGTGTCTGCTTGTCTTTCCCTGTGTAGCACATAAGCCACGAGATGTTCTGTGACCTGCCTTGCTCTGGTGTCTGACGTCTCACAGCCAGTGCCGTGTTTACTCTCCTCCCATCCCTGGGAGGTATGGCAGGGTTGCTCTGCCCATTTCAGGTGGGCACTGACACTGAGAGGCCTGCAGTCACCCTGGGAATCTATGCAGAGCCAGTCCAAGGACCCAGGTCTGCTAGAGCCCTAATCGCCAGCCCACCCCACAGCTCCTGGCCTGAATGTACACAGCTGCAGCAACCGAATCTCCAGCGTCACTATTTGTAAGACGCAGTCTGAGCTCTCTAGAGGCTCTTTACTGTCTTCCCCAACGTGCCGCTGTCCAGCAGTCGAGTTTGGAAAGCCGTTCATTGACATGCCCCCCCTTCCCCAATGACTGGCTCTCTGGGGCTGTGCTCAGCAAGTACATTACTTACTGATAGTACCGCAGGGGCGTGGGTACCATTTTCACTGCTCACAAACAGGGCAGGTCTGTTTTTAGCTCAGTGCTTTTTTCCTAAGTGTCACCAACTGAATGTTCTCTTCTCCCGTTTGATCTAGCAACGTGGTGTTGCCGTCTCACAGCATTTCACACCTGCTGTTCAAGGAGAAAACTTTCATTGTAAATTGTTTCCAAAAGCTCGTAACGTTCCTGGCCATAATCCTTTAAGTCCCAGAAGAAGCAGTAAGCTGCTTGATGTATGGTCCTACGCGTGCTTGTGAGGGGGCGGGTCACCTAAGCCATATTTATAAATATGCTCTTTGCAGTCAGCCCCAGATTATACTGATTTCCAACTATTGAGTAACCACCCCTTGTGGCTTCACAGTGACGCTGTGGACAAGGGGTGGTTACTCAATAGTTGGAAATCAGTAGATTCGCTGAGACCTTTGGACAAGGTCTGGTACTTTGGACAGCTGGTACTTTGTCTCTTCGGAGATGAGGCATCCACATGTTTTGCAATTTAGTTTTGACTCCTGCGGATGTGTGCTAGCGCTGTGCTTGGCATGGGCGTGATTGCTGTGGAGCACTGTGCCCACTCCGGAGCCTGCAGTTCGAGAAGGCTGTCGATAAATTGGAGGGGAGGGAGTCAAAGGAGAGCCCTGAGAATGAGGAGAGGGTTAAAAATCCTGCTTTTTCCTAATGGACTCATGGGGCTCAATTTATGCATCTGAACAGAGAAGGTGAAGGGGTGACCGGGTCGCAGTCTGTTCGTATGTACGGGGGAACCAATGGTTAATCGGGGCTGTTTGGGCCCGAGAGACAGGGCAAGCGGAGGGGAGATGGGGCACACTGTTCTAGCAGTGAGGGTAAACACAGTGTTTTGGAACAGCTTACCGTGGATGGCCATGGATTCCCCATCACTGACCACTGTTAAATTGCAGTTGGGAGGTTTCTGAAAGCTCTGCTCCAGGAGTTACTTTGCTGACGTTCTCTGGCCTGTGCTGTACAGGAGATCAGGCCGCAGTGATCCCTGCTGGCCTCGGGGTCTCTGCATCTGCAGAGAGGCCTATGAAGCCTGAACGAGGCTGTTGTGCATGCCAGAGCTGGCCTCCCGTGGAACCAGAAATGCAGGGCTTCGCTTCCAACAGAGGTCCTGCTCTTCGCTGTCTGTCTAAGCCCACGACTCTGCCTGGCAGGTTCTACCAGTGGCTTTAATCAAGAGCCATGAGCCCCGGTGCTGTGCCAGTCTGTTTCATTCCAGCCCTGATTCGGTGTGCAGGACAATCGAGTAAGCAGGAGTGTTTCCTACTTGGACGCCTTCCCAGTGTGGCCATGTGCTGGCCCCACAGGCTCAAGAAATGGCATGTTCTGCTGGGTGACTGTGGTGTGACTTACAATGCTTGTTTCCAGGGTGGGGTGATTCGGTGGGCACGCCATCTGAGCGAGGAATGACCTATGACGCGCTCCATGTGTTTGACTGGATAAAAGCAAGAAGTGGAGACAACCCTGTCTACATATGGGGGCACTCCTTAGGCACAGGGTAAGCCCCCTCCACATGGCAGTGCTCTAGAGTAATCCAGCTAGCTCTGTGGATCAGTGCCAAGTGCAGCCCGTGTCACTTGAGGACCGTAGTTCTCTCATCCGCCTTGTATCTACTCGCCGCTTTGCCCATTCTAATTGAGAGAGATGCCAACGAGCAGCACTCGTGCCCTCGACTGCCAGAGGCTGTATTGGGAGTTAAAGGGCAGCAAGTTCAGCAACACCCCACGTCATGAGAGAAGTAGTGAGCCCACTGCGGGGGGGGAATCATCCCTGGTGTAAGCAGCGCCATCCGTGGCCCAGTGTTTGTGACAGGCGCCCCACAGGTCGGGAGCCGCTTCTGCGGGGAGGCTGGCTCGCTGGGAGAAGAGTGTGTGAACCGGGGGCAGGGCCCAGTGATGGGGTGAGCTGGCCTGGATATGACAGCCTGTCTCAAATCCTCCCACAAGCACTTGTGGGCCATGACCCACCATTTGGGAAGCCCGTGTTAATCTGCCTGCAAATGTTACTGGCACTGCAGAATTGAACACATGTCTGGTGAGAGCAGACTCGTGTTTCACGATGGCCTGCAGCGCTCCTCCCAGGGCAGACAGGCCAAGGGAATGCGTTCCGGGTCTGAGTTCTGAGGCCTGTCCCACAGTCGGAGCGCTGGTGGAATAGGCAAGGCCTGCCCGCAAGTGCTGGTGTGTGTTCCAGACACAAGAGCATGCGTGTCCGTCTGGGCGGGGCAGGAGGTTCCAGACACTGTGCCAGAGCCCTGCCTGTACAGCAGAATGCAGTTTTCAGGCAGAAACCCGGGAAGTATCTCTCCTGTCTTGGAAATATGCTGCCGTGACTCCAGAAACAGCCGTATTCTAACGGTGACTGGCATGCAGAGGGTGCCACCGGTTCTGTGCTGCTGAAGGCCTGCTGTTGCACCCAGCACGTCGGTAACGGAAGTGTGGCTATTGCATAAACTAGAGCCATGTATCTGAAATGTGTAAGCTTCCACCTTCTGTCTCCCCCACTCACCCCCCAGCCCTCCGGTAGGGCTTCGTCTGTGCTCAGGGAAAGGAGTGCCTTTGGGGTGACACATGCACAGTGAACAGACACCAGGACTAGGCGTCAGACCGGGCAAAGCCACCTCCAGTGCTGATGACACGTGGTTTACCTCCTAGTAGAACAAAAGTGCCTTGTCTTTACTGTGTGCGTGAGCTAGCCTGTGGCCGCAGGGACCCAAGGTAAAACGCACCTTGCATAGCAGTGAAGACAAGGCCCACAGCTCAGCTTTGCTGAGAGCTGAGAAGTGCAGGCTCTGGGCTGTGCATTCGGCACATGTTACCTGTCCGGCGTGTAGGTGTCCCTGGGGCCAGCAGAGGGACTGGCGACCTTGCAACAGGTGCTAGTGGGCAGGAGGAGGGCTGGAGAGCCTGCGGAAGCGGAGGCGTTGGGGAGTGCCGTGTGAAAAGAGGGGTGGGGTCTGTTGGAAGGCTTCAGGGAGGAAACCCCGAGGAGCACGCGTGCAGCACGAGGCACTAGGGAAGGCAGATGGTGTCTGAACCTAGATCCTGCATCTCGCAGAGAGTCCTAGAAGGGTCAGGGTTGTAGGGACCTCGGGAGTCAGAGTCCAGCCCCAGCTAACCCATTCCAGCCAGGGATGATTTGTCCAGCCAGGCCTAGTGAGTAGCTAGCCCTGTGTCCAAAGAACATGGAGTTTGGATGGCTAGCAGCGCCTTCAATCTCCGGTCGTTACACAAGGGGGTAGGAAGAGGGGGAAGTATTTGGAGGTGTCCGTTACGACCCCAGGCTGTACCGCACTGGGTGTCGAGAACTGCAGGGCATCCGTCCACTGCGCCACTGCTCGCTAGGGCCTGCCCTCAGCCCTGACACTGGCTCGCGGTGCCGCTGCCTAGAGATCAGTCAGAGATGAGTCTTCCAAGTGGCTGTGGCTTGGAGCTGCTACTGCTGTTCAGCGGCGAGTGACACGCCTCCGTTTCACACACGTGTGTTTCTTTTCTTTCAGAGTCGCAACAAATTTAGTGAGGCGCCTTTGTGAGCGAGGTAAGGCCAGCGAGGGGCATTCGCTGCACGGCGTTAGTTGCACTTGGGGTCCTAACTGCTGCTTGGGTGTCTGCCTGCCCACCTGTCTGCCGACGTGCTGCGAGTGCAGCTCTACCGTGCGCTCCTGCAGCGTGCTCTGACGCGGGTGCCCTCCCCCACCTGCTAGGGCTCTCTGAGGCTGTGGCGGTGCAGACCAGGGCGTCCACGGGAGCTCTGCGCTCTGCTGGGTGGCTCTATTGCCAAAAACTTCTCTTTGGATTCAGAACTTTCCCCTCCCTCTGGCTGGATGGAGGGTTTGGATTTGGCAGCTCTTGAGGGTTGAATTAGCGTAGACACCCCGTCCAGTGCTTTCTGGCATTCACCACAGCCCTCTGACGTGACCTCCTGCTGCACACACTCGCCAGACCTTCGTGGCTCCAGGGGTGAGGCCCATGGGGCTATTTTACAGCCCAGAAATGGGCCATTGTCTCGCTGAGATGAGAATATTGCCTTCCTCCCTGAGTGTTCCCTGCCTTGTACACCTCCAGCACACACAGCGCCCCTGCTCTGCTGGGTCTCAGCTCACCTGAGCGTAGTGCTTTACCAGGCTGTGCCGTGCCCTCCTCTTTCAGAAACTCCTCCGGACGCCCTGATCCTGGAATCCCCCTTTACTAACATACGTGAAGAAGCAAGGAGCCATCCGTTTTCAGTGGCAAGTACAAGCTGCCGGTTTCATTCCCTTGGGAGTGTAGTCCCAGCAGTTCACCTATTTAACAATGCTTGGCGGGCTACGCTAGCACATGTCTGAGTGAGCGCTGTAACACCCCCCTTCCCCCAGCAACTGCCAGCCTTTGTTCCTGAGAACAGCTGGAGGTGCAGGGCCTTTGCAGAAATGGAGACCCATTAGCATGCTCGCGTCTGGCACAAGGGAAGGCAAGTGGGGCGTGAGTCGGAGCACGTTGGCATGTCAGCGCAGAGTGTGGGCCTCACCCCCGGCTCGGCGTGCTCCTGGTGAGGAGTGGGGTGTGCAGACACCGGTCGGAAGAGCCTCGGAGGCGAATCCGATACAGCCAGGGTAGACCCGGGATCATCACCTTGCCTTCCCAGAGCTGCCCCCCCACATGAGCATGGCTCAGACTGTCAGATGAGCGCCCCTCTCCCTGAGGCACAGAGTGAATGCAGACCAGCTGGCACCTGCACAGCAGTGTGGTGCGCTCCTCAGCCAGGAGGGCATGGCCATTAGCTGCACACCTGGGTGAAGGCTGGAGTGAAGTGAATCCCGAGCCTCGTGGTCACAAGGCGCGTGCACCGCGGAACCAAGCCTGCCCAGCACAGTGGGGTTAGGCTTTGCCACAGCTCTCGGCCTCATTGCTTGCCAAAGACTCTCCTGAGGCTTGGTGGCTGGCTGGGCCGCCTTGTGGGCATAGCCGCTTCCCTGCAGCCAGACTCCTTTGCCAGGGCTGCTGGAGAAGTTGCGCTGACCCGTTCAGTTCCCAGATAGGCAAACCCGTAGGCCAGGGGTCAGCTAGCTTTCTGAAGTGGCGTGCCAAGATGTAGCCCTCCGGCCCTGGGCCGTGCCACTCCTGTGCGGGGTCCCATGGACCCCCGGGTCAACACAGACCTTTCCGCAGATTGCCAGTGCTAATGGAAACTCACCGTTCGTTACACAATTACGCCCCAGTCATTTTGCTGGTGCTGCAGCTGGGGAGAATGGTTTAATTTAAATTAAACCAATAAAGTGTTTTAAAGCTTCAGAGTAGCTGAGTTAGTCTGTAACTAGAAAAATAAAATTAAAAAAAAAGTCTAGTAATAGCACCTTAAAGACTAGCAAAACACGGAGAGTGGATTGTGAGCTTTGTGCCCACAAAAGCTCATGAGCCCATCTCCGTGTTTGGTTCATCTTTAAGGTGCTGTTACACTAGTTTTTTAAGTGTGTTTTTTAAAATGAAGTTTGATAAACTAAGTAAAATACTATGTCCAGCACAAGAGCTTTCAAAGTTTTTTGTTTTAATTCATGGCAGGAGTGGGGAGCCTTTTTTTGGGTCGGGGGTCACTGTCCCTCAGAGAAATCAGTTGGGGACCATGCAAGTGAGAAGCAAAATATCTCCTCCCAAAACCCCCAACCCTCACTGATGTGGCCCCCAACTGCCACACCTCACTCTTCTGCATCCAGCCCCCACTGGGCGAGGGGGAAGGAACAGGGAGGGCTGAGGTTCAGGGCTTCCCATAGGCCAGATTTGCTTTTCTGAAGTTCCAGAGTTAGTGGATTTTATGGACACCCACTTAGGCTCTGGGGTGGGAACAGAAATGAGGGCTCGATGTGCGGGACAGGGCTGTCAGTGAGTGGGATGGGTGAGGAGGGCAGGGTCTGGAAGGGAGTTTGGTGGCAGGAGAGGGTATGGGGTGGGGGTATATGAGGGAGTTTGGGGGAGTAACACAGAAAAGGTGAGAGGGTGAGAATGCAGCCAAATAGCTGGTTGGGGAGGAAGCAAAGAAGTGGGGAGTAAAGGAAAGTGCAGCTTCTGCAAAGTAAAATTG
>CM057847.1:953340-969679 GCA_030068395.1 Apalone spinifera
GAAACTGATTGTTCCTTCCTCAGTGGAGCACTTTGCGTTTGTCTTTATTAAACTTCATCGGCTGCATCTAGACTTGCCAAAAGTTTTTGTACAAAAACTTGCCAGCTGTCTACACTGGCCACTTGAATTTGCGCAAGAACACTGACTTTGTAATGTACAAAATAGGTGCTGCTTGCGCAAATATAATGACACTCCCACTCGGGCAAAAGCCCTCTTGTGCAAATGCTTTTGCGCAAGAGGGCTAGTGTAGCTAGCCTAGAACCGTTTTGCGCAAAAAAGCCCCGATAGCTAAAATGGCGATTGGGGCTTTCTTGCGCAAAAACCGTGTCTAGATTGGCACGGATGCTTTTGCAGAAAAGCATCCACTCTAGATGCTCTTTTCTGCAAATACTTTAATGGAAAAACTTTTCTGTTAAAAGCATTTGCGTAAAATCGTGCCACTCTAGAACAGCCCATCCTGTTTACCTCAGGCCATTTCTCCAATTTGGCCAGATCATTTTGAATTCTGACCCTGTCCTCCAGAGCAGTCGCAACCCCTCCCAGCTTGGGATCATCTGCAAACTTAATAAGCGTACTTTCTATGCCAAATCTAAATCGTTGATGAAGATATTGAAGAGAGCTGGTCCTAAAACAGACCCCTATGGAACCCCACTTGTTATACCTTTCCAGCAGGTTTAAGAACCATTAATTAACCCCACACTGAATTCCCAGTGGGCTGGGGCTACTGACCTCACTAGTGTGTTGGCACCAGCGCTCGTTAAACAGGCCACTGGCACCCCGGGAGGTGGGGCATAGTCGGGCCTGGTGTTTGGGGGAGGGAGGAGGCGGGTGTCATGGGCCTAATTGGCGGAGGCTGCAGGGTGGGACTGTCAGGACTAGAGCCAAGGAGAACAGCAGCTGCCCTGCTGGGCAGTGGGCCTGTTTAATCGGTTTCCAGCACCCGCGTGAGGCAGATGGAGTCACTGCACGTGTGAGGGGCCACGCTGGGCCTCAGGAAGCTGCATGGACAGTCGAAGTGCAAAACCTTCCACATCTGAGCCTGCTAGGAGCTGAATTCAGAGCCTGGCCACAGCTGCTGCCATTGCGACCAGGGCACTGCGGGCCTGTGGCACCACCAAGGCAGCTCAATTAGAGCTGCACGGGGTGGGGCATGTCCCTGGAGCTGGAGCGTCACAGATCCAGGCCCCAGCTCCAAGGGGAGGAGCCCTTGGGTGTCCCCCAGCAAGGACTGGGCAGCCGGGGTTGGGGCCTGTTGGCAGGTCACCAGAGAAGGCTGTCCAGCAATCACCCCCTGCCCCCCAACAGCTTGTCCCCAGGCCATGGCAGCCTTGGGACCTCAAAGTGCTTGGCTAGCATGGGAGGCCACCCCAGCTGTGGACTCCCTCCTGCCCCCAGGCCAGGCTGTGCAGGGTGGTTAACTGAGGGCCACAGTATGGCCTTTGCGCTGCCCCCGGTCCCAGCTGCTCCTGTTGGTGTGCTGTTTGCACGGCTGCTGTGCCCCACGACCGCGCCTCCCCCTGCTAGTCGCCAGGTCCAGACCCGCAGCTGGGCAAAGCGAGCGGGAACCCAGCGGCACACGTGGCCGGCGCCCAGCTCAGGCCCTGGGGAGGTTCGGTGGGGGCCATAGTCACAGCCGCCGGCTCCACCCCTCCCTCCCCACCATATTTCCTGGGCGTATGCGCTGATGGGCCTGTTGCTGGATGCAGTGATGTTCTTGATGACCTTCCACGGCCATTCTCTCAGGTTCTGTAATGTAACCAAGTGCCTGCTCATTAGCCCCGCGTGCGCCTGGGCCAGCGCTGTGAGCCTGGTGTTGAGGGCTCACGTCCCAGCCCCCGAGCAGCAACCACCACTCCGAGCAACCACAAGGATCCAGCTTGGCCTGGGGGAAGGACAAGGAGGCCTACTGATGCCTGAGTAGGTCACCGCCTCCAGCCTGGCCTGTTCGCCTATACATGTACTAGCCTTTTGGCCAGCGGGTGTTTGCTAGCCAAGAGCTGCTCCAGGGGAGGGGGGGGGGGGGGGGGGGGGGTCTTGGCCACATCAACCGAGGACAGCCCTCCATCTCACACACACATACAGGCCCGAGTTTCAGTGACAGGTCTCAGCCAGCAGAAGCCCTTGTACGGCTGTAGTTTTGTGCAGCTGTAGCTGTATCAGCAGGCAAGGAGTTGGGCTGGCTTATTTCACTCGCTGACCCAGTGGGAGCCTGCCTGCCCTCCACTGTCTGGGCTGAGGGGGGATGCCAGCAGGGCAATGGTAGGCCAGCTTTGCCCACAAAACTGAGCGTGGAGACTGACACCGCCTACTCTGCACAGCCGGTCAACTTGGCCCTGCCTCTCCACGTAGGCCTGGGAGTCGGCAAACACCTTAAATCAGCAACAGAGCAGAGAGGGAGGGCCCGGTGCTCCGGGCAGCAGGAGCACTCTGCAGCAAAGGTTGCTCCTGCCACCCACAGCTGTGGGAGGATTCTGTGGCCCTCCATAATTAGTGAGCCATGTGTGCATAATTAATGAGGTGTGCAGCAGTATCACTGTGGCCTATAGCTGTTTAATGGTTTGTGCAGAAAAAAGCAACTGCTGAAGAGTTGGTGCAGTTCTGCCACTTGCCACCAAGGGGCGCTGTGGCACTAGAACACTGCAGAGCTTCCTTCCCCGCGCCTATGGGGCCAGACCGCATGGGGCTCAACGGGCTAGTGGGGGAGGACAGCCTGGGGCAGGGGCTGCAGAGGTGTCTGAGTAGGGACCTGGCCACACAGGTGGGGGGGGTGCAGAGGTACAGGGAGGGTGGCCGAGTGAGGCTACAGCCACGCAGGTGTCAAATGGAGGTGGGGGGGGCCGGGCCACAGGGACAGGCGTGCATGATTGACTGGAAGAAGCCAGGGGCCAGTCCTGGTGTGCATGGCCGAAGCTCCCTAACAGTCCTAGCTGGGCCCCTCAAAAACCCTGCTCGTCCCCAGCAACCCTCCGCAGGCAGGCCCAGGCTCCTTCCCACCTCTGGCACCGCAGCTCCGGCTCCCTTGGGGTCGCTGGGACCAAGGCCCCAGCACAAATGCCTCCCTGCTGCCCCTGCTCTGCCCAGCAGGCCCCAGCCCCGAGGAGCCTGGCCCTTCCCGCAGGAAAACGAGGCAGCTGCAGGCCGGTGCCCACAGGGGGGAAGCCCCTGAGTCCAGGGCAGCGCACCCTGCAGACGCTGCCCCACCCCAGGGCTACAGCAGCCAGGGCAGCCCCTGGCCTGACTCCTGGGAGCAGTGCAGCCTGCGGGGCACATAGGGTGCATTTCCATGACACCACCGCAGGGGGGACACGTCTGCAGGGCAGGAGCGTCCCCAGGTAGCTCAGCGCCCCCGTCAGCCGCTGGGCCGGGCCCCCGCCGCGCACTCAGCTCAAGGAAGGCTCCATGAAGAGCCGCGGGCTCCCTGTGGAGGAGGCAGCTTCATCCCGGAGCAGCGATATGGGGGGGGTCCCACCCGCAGGCGGAAATGGAGACCCAGCCCCATGCCCCGTTCAGGCCTGTTCCCCCTCTTGCGCACGTTGGCTGTTGCCTATCGCCCAGCGCTCCCTTCCGCCACGGGCCAGCCCCCCGGCTCACCCTTCTCAGCGAAGGACACCCTGTAGTTCTCCAGGAAGACGAGTGAATCTGTCCCCGACCGAGGGATCGTCGTTGACGACCTCCCCAATGGACATGACCAGTTTGATGATCATTTTGGCCATGTGGTAGCCGGGAGCTGCCTGCACACAGGGGCAGACAGACAGCTAAGAATGGCAAGGAAGCAACTGCCCCGGGCTGGACCAACGTGCCCAGTGAAGGGCCAAGAGCCACCGAACCAAACTGCAAAGCCTGCGTAGGAGGGGACCCCACCCAAGCTGGAGGTGCGGCAGCCCCCAACTCCCAGCACCTCTGGCAAGGCCAGTCAAAGCGGCTGGCGTCCAGCTGAGCAGCCCAGCCCACGACCCTGAGGCGGGAGCTGGTCTCTGGTCAAACGGCCTCGCAAGACGGCGCCAGAAGGGAGTGCAGGTCCGTGCTATCCACGGGCAGGGCAGTGAAAAGCCCAGCTAGCCCCAGAGCCAGCTGGCGGGGGGGAGGAGGTCGGGACCTGTCCGCCAAGGGCTGTCGGCAGCACAAGGCTGGAGGCCCAGATCAACGCAGGACCCAACAAGCGCTGAGCTGCATTGAGACGACAGGGATGCGCCCACAGTGCAGTGAAGGGCCAAGCCCCCGGATCCTGCACAGAGCCCCCGTGGCTGCAAATCTCCAGCTCTTTCCCCCGGCGGTCTGGGGCTCGCAGGCCGGGCCTCTGCCTCCCTCTCACGCCTGGGCAGCGCTAAGAGCGGGGCACAGACCCACCGAGCCCAGCTCCCTGGCCAGCACCCGCAAGGCCAAGCAGCACGTGCACCCACCTGGGTGTCAGCAGCAGTGAATAACTTTCCCTTATTCACTTTTTGCCCACCAGTCATGATTTTATAGACCTCTATCATATCCCCTTTTAGTCTCCTCTTTTCTAAGATGAAAACTCCAAGTCTTTCAAATTTCTCTTCAGATGGGACCTGTTCCAAACCCCGAATCATTTTAGTTGCCCTTTTCTGAACCTTTCCAATGCCAATATATCTTTTTTGAGATGAGGCGACCACCTCTGTACACAGTATTCAAGATGTGGGTGTTCCATGGTTTTATACAGAGGCAATAAGATTTCTCTGTCTTATTCACTATCCCTTTGTTAATGATTCCAAACATTGTTTGCTTTTTTGATGGCCGCTGCATATTGAGTGGATGTTTTCAGAAACTATCCACAATGACTCCAAGAGCTCTCTCGAGTAATTGTAGCTCAATTAGCCCCCATCATATTGTATGTGCAGTTGGGGTGATGTTTTCCAATGGGCATTAATTTACATTTCTCAACATTACATTTCATTTGCCATTTTGTTGCCCAATCACTTAGTTTGGTGAGATCCTTTTGAAGCTCTTCACAGTCTGCTTTGGTCTTAACTATCTTGAGCAGTTTGGTATCATCTGCAAATTTCGCCACCGCACTGTTTACCTCTTTCTCTAGATTATTCATAAATAAGTTGAATAGGATCAGTCCCAATACGGACCCTTGGGGGATCCCACTAGTTACCTCTCTCCATTCTGAAAACTGACCATTTATTTCTACTCTTTGTTTCCTGTCTCTTAACCAGTTATCAGTCCACGAAAGGACCTTCCCTCTTATCCCATGACAACTTACTTTACTTAAGGACCTTTAGTGAGGGACTTTGTCAAAGGCTTTCTGGAAATCTAAGTACACTATATCTACTGGATCCCCCTTGTCCACATGTTTGTTGACCTCCTCAAAGAACTCTAGCAGATTAGTAAGACAGGATTTCCCTTTACAGAAACCATATTGACTTTTCCTCAACAAATTATGTTCATCTATTTGTCTGACAATTTTATTCTTTAGTATAGTTTCAACTATTTTGCCCGGTACTGACGTTAGACTTACCGGTCTGTAATTGCCGGGATCACCTCTAGAGCCCTTTTAAAATATTGGTGTCACATTAGCTATCTTCCAATTATTAGGTACAGAAGCTGATTTAAAGGATAGGTTACAAACCACAGTTAATAGTTCTGCAATTTCACTTCTGAGTTCTTTCAGAACTCTTGGGTGAATGCCATCTGGTCCTGGTGACTTGTTAAGTTTATCAATTTGTTCCAAAACCTCCTCTAATGACACCTCAGTCTGGGACAATTCCTCAGGTTTGTCACCTAAAAAGAATGGCTCAGGTTTGGGAATCTCCCCAATATCCTCAGCCATGAAGACTGAAGCAAGGAATTCATTTAGCTTTTAGCATCTCGATCATCCAGGGGCCCCACTGGTTGTTTAGCCGGCTTCCTGCTTCCGAAGTACTTAAACATTTTGCTATTACTATTTGAGGTTTTGGCTAGCTGCTCTTCATACTACTGTTTGGCTTTTCTTATTATATTTTTACACTTCATTTGGCAGAGTTTATGCTCCTTTCTATTTTCCTCACTAGGATCTGACTTCCACTTTTTAAACAATACCTTTTTCTCTCTTTTTTAAAGTCACAAAACATTCCTCCAGCCTTGTTCTCAGTTTAGCCCAAGCAGTTCACGTTTGGCAAAATCAGTAGCTGGGTCTTCAATCGAAAGTATCAGGCAACCTTATTAAGACCCTGCTACCAGCCCCGATATATTCGAGAGACAAGAACTGCCAGGCTGGGCCAGACCCGGTCTATCTAGTTCAGCGTCCGCTATGCCAGCATCTTCAGAGAAAGACGAAAGCGCCAGTGAGGACACAGTAACCACAGGGCAACTGACAGTCAGTAGCTGCCCTATGGCAAGGAAACCAAGCCCAACCCTTCTTAAGTTAAGCCCATTGGTCTTCTCCTTATGCTCCTGGTCAAAGCAACGGGACTTAGTGCCTCTGACACCTCCAGAGCAGCTTTTATCCCAGGCCTTTGGTCTGCAGGCAGCAGTTCAGACTCTTGTCTTGCAACACGCTAGGATGCAGTGGGTTCCCATCAGCACTTAGTAAAGGTAAGCAGATCGCAGTGCAGTGACTTGCCCGAGAGAGGCAAACACTCCCACAGCACCACAGATTAATCCAGACACAAAACGTCCTCATTTGTAATTAACATTTCATTGTCGATAAACTCGTTTTCAAGTATTGATCAGACATTCACGCACATGCTACTGACAGAGAAAAATCAATGACAATCAGAGCCACGTGTTAGAATCACCTGCTCAGTTTCCACATGCACGTTTTACACCAAGCTTGTGCTTCTCAGGCATGAGAACCTTGACCTATATTCATGTAGGGCCTACTCCAAAGTCCTTGCACAGACTTCTAATGACTTTATGGGGCTCTGGATAAGGCCCTTATTAGGAAAGGGGCGAATAGCTAGTGTTTAAAAGGATGCAATTCACTACTTTTGAGTAACTTCCAAACTTGCCTATTCCACACTGTGGTTAGGAACAGTCTTCACCCTGTACACAGCACACTGGTAGGCGTGTTGTATTCAATGTACCAACCACCTCTGTTATGACTCCTGCCAGCTCAGTCTTCTGCAATCTGTGCCCAGTGCAGCAGCAAGGGAGTCATTTATCAAAGGAAGGCAGAGGCACACCAAGCACTGCTTAATAGTTACATTCACTTGAGGTTCCAAACCTGCTGTGTAAAAGCCACTCCAAGCCCCCAGATATTCCAGGCTCAGGACGACTTCTTGTGAAGTTATGTTCCCCAATCTGAGCACCATCAAATCCTAAGTGCATGTGGATGTGTCAGGAATGCCTCCCACAAAGCCACGTGACAAGATTCTTCCCACCACCCTTGAAGATGATCAAATTAAAATACATGTGCTGATCCCCTTTCCACACACAATTCTAGGGACTGCCCGTTGTACTAATTACTACTTCCTGTTGGGGGGATGAATTCCAGCTGCCCAGGAAATCCTGCAGGAGGGAACCAGAGGAAGAGGAAATCACAGATGGTTCTGGCAGCGTGGCCTCAAATTCTTCTACTTGGATTTGGCTCCCGAGCCTGGCAGATCTCAGGAAAGCAGCAGAGACTGCCTGCCCTACATGAGCCCTGTCCCTGTCTCCCTACAGACCCAATGAAGTCACGCTGCCAGGGACTCCCCTAAAGGGCCGAAATGGAGCCCTCCACCCCACCCGCAGCAAGTGCCTGAAGTACCTCGGCCTTTACGGGCCAATGAAGATCGTAATGCGCTGTGGCTCAGATCCTTGCGTGTGCCCATCACCTCCGCAATACGCCAGAGCTGTGCTGGAAGGGGGAGCCAAACGCTTCCCTCCCAGCCTGCGCTCCAAAGCCAGCCTCAGTGCCCACCAGCAGGGCAACTAGGCAGTGCCCCGGCTACCCTCATGCACTGATCGCCAGAGTTCAACAGTGAACAGTTCCCCAGACCGTTAGCAAAGAAATACGCTGTAAATCGGAACCTCAGAGGGAGAGGAGCATCTGGAATGGCCATTTCTAACGCTGACCTCAGCAGATTACAGGCAAGAATGACGCCGGCATGTTCCACAAAGGTCCACTCTCTCTCAGAGCCGGGCGCTGCTTTGAGAACAAAGCCCCTTCATGAATCCCCGAGTGCTCCCCAAGATGATCTAGTTCCAGCGACATTGCAAGATCAAGTGCGTGTTCTTCAGCTGCCTGCTCCACGCTTTCACAACCTGGGTGCCCAACGGAAGATCACCTTTACAAGGGTCTGATTATTAGAAAGAGTGAGCAAAATCAGTTGCCTGCAGCCACCTCAGGCTGGGTACCCATCGAATGACGCAGTCAAAACCCTTTGGGGGGTTTAGGCCCCGGCCCCTCAGTACTGCAGCCTGTGAAGGGTATCAAGGTAGTGGAAGGTGGCTCCCAAAGCCCAGCTTGTTTCGACATTGTCAATTTTTCGGGCAAGCTGGAAAGAAAAGAGGAGAGGAGTGAAACCACTGTCACGGGCGCACACCACGAGCAATATCGCAATGCTGCGCTGATACGTGGTACCTGGAACACCTGGCTTTTGGGGAAGCCCAGTTCTTGCAGAAGCAAACTGACATAGGTGAGGTCCAGGCAAAGGAACGGGTTGTCTCCTGGCTTCACCTCCATGGTCTTGCACACTAGGAGGAATGAAGAGTCAGTTCTCTCTCTCTCCAGTTTACAAACAACTGTTCAAACCCATAAGACAGACTGATTTCTCCTCTCATGCAATGGTGGAACAGACACAGAAGGAAAACAGGCCAAGATTTTCAACCACGGCTTCCTAAAAAGAGTCCGCTGTCAGGAACCTAAGGATGGAGCTGACTTTCAAAAGGGCCACGGTCCCAAGATTAAACAACAAGGAGTCCTGTGGCACCTTACAGAATAACAGATTTATTAGAGCGTAAGCTTTCGTGGGCAAAGACCCACTTCGTAGATGCATCATCCCAAGACTGACATCAACAGGTGCTTCAGCACTGGTGAACATCAGGCCACTTATTTAGGCACCTAAATATGGACTCAGGAACCTAATTTTAGCTCCCCCCCCCCCCCAAGTCCTAATACCTCTTTCACCGAAGGAGGGTATGGGTACAGCATGGAGCCTGGAGACACGACCTACACCAACAGACAGAATTCCTCTGTTGATGTAGGAACACCGCCCTCTAAACAAAGTCAGCTACCACAACAGCTACACTACAAGTACTAGTCACACCACTGCAGTGGTGTAGACACTTCCTGCAATGATGAAAGGGTTTTTCCTCCACTGTATGTTAATCTATCCCCTTAAGAGATGGTAGCTAAGACAATGGAAGAATTTGTCTGTTGTCCTAATGCTGTCTATACTGGGCCTTAGGTCAGTTTAGCTACGTCTTTGGGGGGGAGGAGGGGGGATTTTTCATGCTCCTGAGCAACTTGGCTAGGTCATCCTATGTTTTAGCTGTAGACCAGGCCTATGTCAACAGAAGCCCTCTTCCATCAATATTACCTCCACCACAGATGCAGCTTCATTGCCATATCAATATTGGTCAGGGTGTTTTTTCATTCCCCGACTCACGGAGCTATGCCAATAACACTTTTCATTGTAAAGCAGGCCTACGGTAGATCTAGAAAAGAGCAGGCATCTCAAATCTGTTTATGCCTTGTTACGCAGTCACCCTCGCTTAAAACCATTCTCCTCCCCTCCCCAAAACACACTGACAGTTCAGTACAGTGCTGAGAGAGGCAGGGAGACCTTTCGTCTCTAAGTTGTACCTGACGGTACTGGCAGAATGATCCTGAAGGTGATGGGGCTCCGCATGGGTGCCAAGAAGCAACTGCAGCATCAGGATGCTAATAAGACGTAGTCAAGAGACAAAGGGCTTGACTCTCCACTACATTAAAGCTCTGCTGCTCTTGTTTACACATCCCAAGCGAAGTAATCAGATTGTAACGAAGTGTCTCAGAATAGAGCACGTCAGCAGATGTTTTTAGCAGAGACTCTGTACTAACTTTTCATATGCATAAACATGTCTATTTACTGGATACTGGTGTGTGAGCAGAACTAACTTCAGTAATAATCCACAAGCCAGAAAAGCAACAGTTTATAGCCACAGAAATTCTTATCTACAGTGACTTTCTAGGCATTCATTATTTTATCGGTTTGTGATATTAATAAATATTATTTGGGTATATAAACAAACTTGTGACATAGCTTGCAGAGGTAACAAAAACTGGCTTGTTTTTTTCAGAGGGGGCTTTTTACGTTTGTTCAAGGAGGGCCTGCAATTTTTCTGTAGAACCAAACCATTTTTTTCCTGCTTGTTTAGAACTTTAAAATACCAGGAATCTCAAGTCTGATCATCCCTGTTTTTTGCTGGAGAATTTATGAAAGTATTCAGAGAGGGGGACTATGAACAAACTCAGCCATTGCTTGACAGGGTAAGAATGCTGAATCTTTCACAAAGGCAACCTTTCTCTCGAGTGCTTCTAAAGCACTTGATTTAAATTTTCATTGACAAAACAAAAGAGATGTAAAGAGACAATAAAAATCACTTCCTTTCCCAATTAATTAGATTTTATTGGGATGGTATTTCTGATGTCAAAAGAATAAGAAATGCTCAGTCATGCAGAGTCAGGGGCAAGGTAGCACACACACACACACACACACACACACACACACACACACACACACACACACACACACACACACACACACACACACACACACACACACACACACACACACACACACACACACACACACACACACACACACTTTTAAAAAAACCTTTCAAATTATGTTTACACAACAAAAAGGCAACCCTGCCTCCAAAACAGTAAACATCAATTTTCTCCTCTTTCCAGATCACCTTTAAACACAAAATATAAACTTTAAGAAAACAATAAATTGGATAAACATTAAGAGCAGAATCCACTTATTTTAAACTTATTATTTCAAGATAATTGTTAAATGACACATTTATTATTATTGCAAAAGAGCTCAGACATATGTATTGTTTTGCAGTCTTTATAAAAATGTACGGACTTCTTAGAAAAACTGTGGCCAAGACTTCAGAAGGAACTTGTAATTTTAGGTACAAAATCTGAGACTTCAGAAGGGATCAAATTTTCAGATGGTAGGAGTCTAATGCTCTCTGACAATCAGGCCTCTTGAAGATCCTTCAAGTTTATCCCCCAAAAGATAGACACCCCCCCAAATCACTAGTCACTTTAGAAAATCTTGGCCAGCGTTTTTTGCTTTATTTTACTTACTCACCATACTGGGCTGCAATTTCAAAGTCACTGACTGTTAGGCTACCTCCTTTCTCCTTATCTAAGAGGAGGAAAAATACAACACGTTTCACAGTGTACCTGTGGAGTCAATTGTAAATGCTGGGCGCTAAGCACGTCTGGAAATTGCACCATCCAGAGCTGGATCCTGCACTCCCAGAAGTAAGTGGGAGTTTTGCCACTTTATTTAGATGCCTTAATACGGACTGCAAAGCTGAACTTCAGGCTGTCTTTCTTAAAGTTGGGTTTTAGCCTTACTGGGACATGGTCTACTTTGGAAATTTAGTCCATAAAAGGAGTTTGAAAACTGTTTCGGGTCAGACCTCCAAGGCCGACTGCCTTTTCACCTAACAACCCACCCTTCTGAAAACAGTATCACTGTATGCGAACATCACCAATGGCCTCATTCCTTGGCAGCTTTGCAAGGAAACCAGATGTTGCTTAAGTGGCAGGAACTCCCCCATTAGCTACCCTGCGCTACAAAGAAAATCAGAAGCAAATGTACCTATTAGGCCAACTTCTGCTGCACAGTCATAATAATAGGAGAAAGCGTAAAACTCCAAACCCTTCACTTCTGTTTTGTGCACCTTCTTGTAGAGCAGCTCTGCCACTCTGCTGGCACAGGATTCATATAGAGCCCCACCTAAAAGAAACAGAGGGAAACCCAACAAATCACAGGCTGGCGATTAAACAGTGTGTGTGTGTGGGGGGGGGGGGGGGGGGGGGGGGGGGGGGATTTCTTTGGGGTCCACAAGGCTGCAGGTCCCCTCAGGTCAGCAAAGCTCTCTAATTTACTAAGGACTCTCTGTGGGAATAAAGCACCTGATCCTCTTCCTGCTGAGGCCAATGGCACGTTTACTGGCTTCCGTGGGAACCCGACGAGTCCAAAGAGCGGCCTAGACCATGCAGCCCATGGTACAAATGTTCCTGAGCTGCTCCTGCAGCAGCCCAGGAGATTGACTCAGAGCTACAGTCTCTTTCCTGGGCTCTCTGGTGCGCCAAGGAGAGTGAACAGCACTGTGCTGGCAGCATAAGCTCTCCAATGCACTGGAATAAATACACTGCTGGGGGGCTGGGATCAAGTCTCCGCCCACGCCTCACTCTCGTTCACTGGAATAAGTTGGGGACTCACCAGGTTTCCCTGCAGAGTGTGCTTTCTCCTAAGGGCAGGAAGAGATGAAATGGCACACCATGCAGGGAATTACAGGGGCACCCACACCCTCTCTCTTCCCAGCACACTGGATGGGTCCCCACTTGCATTACCTCCTGAAAACGTAAACAAACTTGTTCTCTTAGTGACTGGCTGAACAAGGAGAAGGACTGAGTGGACTTGTAGGCTTTACAGTTTTACATTGTTTTCTTTTTGAGTGTAGTTATGTAACAAAAAATCTACATTTGTACATTGCATTTTCATGATAAAGAGAGTGCACTAGAGTACTTGTATGAGGTGAATTGAAAACTATTTTATCATTTTTACAGTGCAAATATTTATCATAAAAATTAAGTGAGCACTGTACACCTTGTACTCTCTGTTGTAATTGAAATCAGTGTATTTGAAATTGTAGAATCATTCAAAATATTTAATGTGTCCATTATCCTATTTATCAGTCCAATTAAAATGGCAATTAATCACAATTAATTTTTATCACAATTTGAGTTGATTGCATGAGTTACCTGAAAGAAAATCTCAGACTGGCATATGAATAATTAGAGAAACACTCTTGAGCTCAAATTGAAAACAGGGCCATGGGTAGGCAAAGAGAGAGGCCGTTTCAATGGAAGAGCACTGTGGATGAAGGACAAGGGCTGGGACTATATGACTGAACATCACACGGAGACACACGAGACAGTATCTGGGGTTTTCAGACCCCCTACCCCAGCAAGGCAGGAAGTTTGTGGGAACAGCGGTTTCTGCAATGAAATCTCATTGGCCATTGCAGAAAAGGCTGATTTGCTGTGAGCATAAATGGCTTGGAAAGCCTCCCACAGCCAGCCCGCCAGCAGGTGTGAACCAGCCCCGACAGGCTGCGATAGCAGCCTGCTGATTTGCCCCAAGTGTGCGAGACTTTTCTCTGACGCCTTCTCACAGCACAGCTCCGCCAGTGGCAGCCATGAGGGGCACGCTAGTGCTCTTGCTGGAAGCCATCACGTTATGCAGCCAGGCTCTGGCCCCGGTTTGCCAGCGTGGTTTTCAAATTTCCATTGACTAGTCTACATTAGGGCTCCCCCATTACAGGCTGGTGCAGTCAGGGTATGGGCAACGGGAGGAAAATCTCCTATGCGGGAACTGCCTGAGGACAGTTAGCGAGTAATGTAGCGAGCGAGGAGCTCGCAGAGGGAGAGCCAAGAGCGCATGCTGTTCGTGCTGACTGTCCCACGCCAATCTAGAGCATCACAGAAGTTCCTCTACCTGCCTTCTGCCCTTTGACTCGGTACACGATTTCAGCATGTTCCCACTCCCACTGGAAGCCAGGTGACAGACAGGGGCTCATGAGCACCTCGCCTTCCTTTACTGGAATAGAAACAGACGAAGCAGCATTAAGACATGCGCTCAGGAGCCAGGCGCTGATCCCGCCGACCCTCACCACACACTGCTAACCCACTCCCAGTCTCAACACCCCGACCTCTCTATGGACTGGTGATGGCCCAGGCCTTCCATGGGCAACACCCCCCTGCCTGCCCCTCTCTCACAGCAGACGTGCCTAGGCACAGCATGGTCCCATCCACAGCCCAGGCAGCTGAGAATGGAGTGGGTAGCGAGAGAACACCCCCCAATAACAGGCCTTGAGCATGGGGTTGGCACGGCAAAGTTACTGGGAGTGCACGAGGACTGGATGCGAAGCAAAACATTCCCGCATCCTTGCCACTTTCCGAGGAGCCAGAGCCGCCGATGGCATCTCCCCGCTGCAGGCTGGAGAAGCGGAGGCAGCTGGCAAGGGAGAGCAAGCCGAGCCCTGGAACACTTCCTACTGCCCCTCGCCCAGGCCCCAGCAAGCAGCAGTGTCCAGGCCATTGAGGGGAGGGACCAGCTGGAGCCTGCATGTGACCAAGATCACTGCCTGGCTGTGGGGAGAGAGGAGGCAGCAGGCGGGGAGAGAGAGCAAAGGGAGAGGGGTGCCATGCAGAAGGCTTGGAGGTGGGGCAAGAGGGGAGGGAAACGGGTCACACAAGAAACATGGCTCTCCAAAAGGGGCAGAGCAAAAGAAGTCTGGGATCGCTGGCCCTGAGGATCATATGACCCACAAGCCACTGAAATGGAATAGCTCTGAGTCTGGTTACTTACAGGCTCTTCCCTCAACGCCTCCTAAAATGGCAAGCCTCGCTGACATTAACCCAAGGCCCAGGTAACTGTGAAGAAGAAGAGCCTCTGAGAAAGAATCCATCCTACTGGTACCGCGCTGGCAGCCTGCTCGGGACACGCACTTCACGTCTGTTTGCAGGAAGGTTCTTGCAAGTCGCCGTGACGGCCTGCGTGTGGCTCAAGCGAGCGCTTCCAGTGACACCCCTTCCGCGGTCCCACACGCTAGACAAGTCCCTTCTTGAGCAGGGGATGTGAACGGGCGGGCGGAGTGAAATCCTGCTTGCTCAGACTGCAGCTAGATCAGGCTCGGCCGCGGGGTGTGGAAAGCCAGACAGCTTTGTGCGGCCACCCGCCATCTCCCTTAAAGCTCCTCCTCCTCCATCTCCCAACAGCTCCGCATTGCCTCAGCTCTTCCACCAGCCCAAGTCACAGCTCTCCACACACATCCCATCGAGCCCACGTCGGAGGGGTCACCGAGACGTGAAACTCCCATCACCCCTTGCAGTCCAGAAGCAAGGGGCCAATCCCAACCCCTGAACCCTGACGTTCTGTGGCGCTCTCGCAGTACCCACGGAATCGCCACAGCACCTCCCCTGGCCTCAGAACGGGCACGGTGGTGAGTGGAGGCCCATTTGAAGATCACAGCTGCAAGCCTAAGGGTTTCAGGCACCTAACTCAACACCCCCTAAATGCCAGCACTGCACAGCATGACAAGAGACACATTCAGGCGGGTTCTGGGGGGCTGCAGCCAGAGGAGAACGTGCAGTAATGCAGTACAATTCCTCTGCGTGGCTCTTTCCACTGCGAGGAAGAATAAACTCGTGCGACTATTAAGAGCAGTAATCTGGCCAAAGTCAGTCTCTCCAGTTTTTTTATTTGAGGTAAACACGGTTACTCAGGAGAGTCCCCAATTCTGCAGAGAACTTAAATGCTTCCAGTCAAGCATGTGCTTAAGTCTCATTCACCCAATAACTGGCTTTCACCTTTACTGCCTGCTCTTCTTCCCACAACTAACCTGTATGAATAGAGCTTATACGTGGTGTTAAACATCTGAAAGGACGTGATATGGCCAGCGGGTGATTTTTGGAGCGTTGTCTATAAGGAGAAACAAAGAAAGAAATCATTGTGAGATTTTTTTGGAACTTTCCAGAAACAGCAAAGAGTAAGAATACAGTATGTGAGCACACTAACGGGTTATCACGTGCACAGTCCCGTTCGCAACATGTGGAAATCAGTTATTTACAGACTAGTCTCAGACTGGCTCTGCATCCATTAGAGGTGACCAGAACCTAAGAATAGGAGGTAAATAGTGACCCAACGTTACAGTCACAGCAGTTCAAACTCTGTGTATTACTGACACAAAACAATGCAAGTAAGGACTTTAAACAGAGCACTTCTGTCCATTAATACACCTCTCTGGTCCCTTCTTCCAGTTCTGATCCCCTCTGGAGGAAAGATCTATCCTGCCAAGTTGCAGAGTACATTTTTATGGTCACAAATGGAAAACAAAGGCTGACCCTCTCTAGTCCAGCACTCTTAGGACCGGACCAGCACCAAACCAGAGAATTTGCTGGACCACAGGAGGTCAATATTGTCTAGCAGCATCTGCTGATTGGCTGAGCCTTGGTAGGGGGAGGGACTTTCAGGCAGTCCAGGGCTTTATAAGGCTCCTTGGGAAAGCAACCAAGGAGCTTGTGAACAGGTGAGTGCTGAGAGGGAGTTTAGAGAGGGAGTTTGGAAGGGGATGAGGTTCTCTTGCCTTTCTTTTTAAATCCCTTCTGCAGGACAGC
>CM057847.1:972615-988110 GCA_030068395.1 Apalone spinifera
GCACAGAGAGAGCTGGGATGTCTGAGGGGTTTTGCTCAATATGACTGGTTGGTGACCTGTTTGGAAAGGTCTCCGGTCAGGGGCTGTAAGGAGCCCCGAGTTTGAGCAATTCGCCCTGAGCTGACGCCCTCAGCTGTGCCCAGACCCGGCCTGGTCCGTCACAGAGATATATAAAATCATGACTGGTGTAGAAAAAGTGAATAAGGAAAAGTTATTTACTTATTCCCACAATATAAGAACTAGGGGTCACCAAATGAAAACAGGCAGTAGGTTTAACTCAGCGCACAATCAACCTGTGGAACTCCTTGCCAGAGGAGGTGGTGAAGACTAGGACTTTAACAGGGTTCAAAAAAGAGCTAGACAGATTAATACAGGTTATGTCCATCAATGGCTATTGGCCAGGATGGGTCGGAATGGTGTCCCTAGCCTCTGTCTGGAAATGGATGACAGGAGAGGGATCATGTGAGGATTCCCTGTTACATCCCCTCCCTCTGGGGCATCTGGCATCAGCCACTGTCAGCAGACAGGATAGTGGGCTACATGGACCCAGTCTGGCCGTTCTTATGTTCATGTTACGTGGGCATCTGGCTCACTAAAAACATGCCAGGCCACAGAGTGCTGGACTAGAGAGATTCAACCTATAAGACAGACTCTGCTTTTCCTCACCAGAACGCAGCTCTCGTGAGCTTTGTCTATTCTTGGCCAAAAGTCATGGATGCACCCATCATTGTACCCTAGCGACTACGAGGAAGTGGCCAGATTTGCGAAGAGACAAATAGGAAGCAAGCTTCACATAGCACAAAACGCTTCAATCCTTTTGCTAGAAAAGCAGAATGCCTGTTCATTGAAACCAATGTTTCCCTGCAGTGTGTGGTTTCAGATTACCTCAGAGACTGGAAGAAACGTCATTTGTGTTGATCCACCTCCTAAATCCAGCATTCCTACACTTCGTTTTCTTGGAGCGTTTAAGCTACCTGAAATGCATCATGTGAGATAATGAAAGCTCTTGTATGTTCAGTCATAAAGCAATAAGTGAAACAAATGGCTAAGGGAAAAAAACACAGAATCATAGAACACTAGACCTGGAAGGGACCTCAAGAGATCAAGTCCAGCCCCCTACCCTCACGGCAGGACTAAGAACCATCCCTGATAGATATTTATCCAAACTGCTCTTAAATATTGCCAATGGTGAAGATTACACAATCTCCCTAGGCAATTTATTTCAGTGCTTACCCACCCTGACAGGAACTTTTTCTTAATGGACAACCTAAACCTCCCTTGCTACAATTGAAGCCCATTGCTTAAATTGTCTGCTCCTGCCGCACACAATAAGAGATGAAGAGCACATACAGCTATAGCTAGTTTGCATAATGGAAAGCATGTCAGTAATTAATTACTTGGGGTGTTGCCCAGCTACAAAAACGAACAGAAAAGAGAGAACAGTGAAGTGGGTTTATCCATATAGGATCATGAACTTTCCTTTCAGTTAGTCTCTAAGGTGCCAGAGGACTACTTGTTTTTACACCTGGACAGAGATAGCCTTTCATAGCATGGAAATAATAAATTGTGTTTTTCCCCTAATATCTTTAAGCCAAGAAAGAAGGAAAAACAAATCACAAAAACCGCAAACAACTAATATTAGGCCTTGATCCTGCCAAGACTTAAAAACACAATTCACTTTTAGCTACAAGAGCAACCATTCGGACTCGGAACCTGTAGAACCCGGTCCTTAGCCAACATTCTCCAAAGAGACACTTAGGCCTGGTCTACACTTAAACAGTGGATCGGCTGTGCTGCATCACTCGGGGCTATGACTCATATTGCACTCCACCCACCAGAGTTAGGTTACTCTACCCCTCCACCCCAGCACAGATGCAGTTATGTCAACAGAAAGATTCTTCCACTGACCTAGCCACTCTCTCTTGGGGAGGTGGGTTAACCCCAGCAGGGGAAATGCCCATGCTAGGTCAGCGTTTGGATTGAAAGCCATCTGGAAACAGTCTATCCCAACGCCTGCATTTTAATTTCCCATCACTGCACAGGGGCTGTCTCGTGTATCCCCATCCACACGCGCACACTGCGGAACTCCCCGGCCTGCTTGAGAACAATGGCACCTGTGGTATAAATACCAGGGTCACTGCGATCGAGTCCAGATTCTTACTTCAATTGTCTGTTCTGGGCAATTACCAAGAAGCTATCAAGTACCTGAATTTGAGACTCACCTGGGGCAAAGGGCACCCAGGGAAGGAATCAAGTGTTTTGATCAAAGGCTCTGGTCTTTCCAGGAAGACAGAAAAAGGAGCCAGTTAAAAGCCTAGCTACAGGAGGGGCCAAGATTTCACACACAGTCAGAGGTGGTCGCTGGCCACTCTCCACCCATTATGTAAAACTCAAGGGAGGGGGGTAACCGTGAAGACTGGGAAGCTGAACAAATGCAGGATATCTGAGAAGGTAAATACACACACATACCTGTTAAAAAGTTGATCGTGATCCAGGCTGAAATTCCTGGGAAGAGAACGTTTCCGAAAGACGCGTTGTTAGACCCTGTATCCAACAGTAAGGTCACGCAGCAACACCGTAATACACATCATTCCTGATTTAAGATTTGGTCTCTAGAGATTTACTTTTTAATAGAGTTGTGCTTTCCAACTGTTCAGCGACAGATTTTAGGTTAAGTGATTAGCACACTGGGTCACACTGCAGCAGGCACAGGGACCTGCAGTCACATGCCTCCCCTAGCAAGCAGTTTTCTCTCACGAAAACACCCAGAAGTGACTGGTTTCGACTAGAAATAAAGGGCCAGATCCTCCGGGATAAATGGTCACAGTTCTAGTGATCTCAATGGAGCTCTGCCAATTTGCGGGTGTGATTCTCAGGCAGTGCAGACTCTAGAAACAGTATGTCCAACAAAAATCAAGAATCTTAAACTTGGGTTAGGGACCTTAAACATGGAGAATGTGCTTCTGCAGCCAACACTTACATTATTACTAATCATCTGTAGTGCCTAGGAGCCCCAGACCATGACCCGATGGTGCTAGGTGCTGTACAAACACAGAACAAAAAGATACTCACTATCCCAAAGAGCTGATATAACATCCAAGCCAGCTGGCAGGCAGCTCCTCTGCATGAAGTGGCTGGAAACCACTTTACTTCACAGATCACACATATCAGCGGATAAGCAGCAAAGGCTTTGTTCTAAAGGTTTTGTTCTTTAGCTAAAATGTCAACAAATACATGATCCTTCATGCTACAGCGCAACCCTTCTCTGGCATCAGAACTGCATGGACTCAATTTTGTTACACTTAAAAATTTGTTTTCATTTTCCTAAAGTTACTTTGAAATATTAAGAAATTTTACTTTTCCCAAGCACTTTAGAGAACTGAGGAAATTATGTTCTCTTCCCACTTGACAAAAATTGTCTATTCCTATTAATAAAAGAGAAATGAATGGGCCTTGTATTAACTTAAAATATAGTTATTCTTTTGAAGTATCAGCACCCCTCAGGGAATAGACCCATGCACGGGTGTGTTCACTCCTGCTGGGAAGCTCAAGACATTTCTTTTTTAAATAAGACGTCCTGCAGAAAAGACAGCTATTTTAAAGTCTGTCATCTCAGCTGCACTAACTGCATTACTTGGTATTTAGAATTTGGCAATTTTCCTTAAAAAATTATGAAAATTAGATCAAATTTTGGACCCAACCTCAGCATTATTTCTATTCTAACCTAGTTAGTCTCAGTTTGCATATTCTCTTCCAAAAAGTTGGTCAGCTTTCCTTCACAAGGACAGACTATTACAAATAACTTTCTTAAAAGTCTTTGCACATTTCCAGTTCAGAACTGGATGGCACTAATCACCTGAGCCAACCCGGTCCACGGAGATCAGCTCACAGGCAGGATCTCGAGGAGCAGGGGCCTGGCATTAGGCTTCCACGTCTCTATTTTGGCGCCAACGTGGCTTGATGTTCAGACGTGCTGAGCACACAGCAGGTCCCTGACTCAGCTGCAGCTGGTGGGTGCTAAAGCACTTACATCAAGCCGCTTATTTTTAGAAGCCAAACCTTAAGCCCCAGGAGCTGTTTGGTTAGCACCATTTTGGGCCATGTAAACGGAAGCAAACTTTGGCCTCACCCTAGCAATGAGATCTGCTAGCAGAGATCTGCAGGATGCGAATTTCCACTGGCCTCAGAGGAGACTCAACTTGGATCCGAAGCGTGGACCAGAGGGTCCAGCAGCAGGATTGGGGCAGTTTTGTTAAACCACTGCTACAATTGCTCATGTGCACGACTTCAAACACGGGCCACGGGAACTCAGCCTACCTTCATCTGTTCCATTCATTATGGAGACACAGTCGTCCCGTACGAAGAACGGAGACTCCTGGAAAAGGTCTCTTACCTTAAAGTACAGGAAGAGAGAAATCAGTGGAGGCTTTTTACTAGACAGGGACTGGTGTGTGATGCAACATTTTCTTGCCCTACAGTCAGATCCTGAGCGGTGCTGAGCCTCCACCCTGGAGTCAGGAGGAGTCTCACGGCCTGGCCAGCTCTTGGAATCCGGCTGTAATAGGCACCCTCAGAAGTTATCAACCTAATCAATGGCTTTGCACTGTGATGCAGAGAGAGGGGCATTCCTCCCCACCAGGACACCTTGTGCTGGTCTACAGATAACAAAGGTTGATGGGGTCTTGGAGGGAATCTGGTTTAGTCTGCATTAGGCAGATAGAGAGTGATTGCACCATGGAGCCCAGAGGGTAGTGCACGTGAAGGGGAAGGCAGGAGAAAAACACTGGAAAGAAAGGTCCAGTGAAACACCCCACTCATGGGCTCAGTAGTGCCTCGAGTACACTGGACGTTAAAGCCAAAGTTCCCTGTTCTCTGATCTAGGCTCCACACCAAGGTCCCCTGGCTTTCGTGGCTTCTCGAGAGAGAGACTGGAAATTCTGCAGCAGTTTGAACAAAATGCTATTTGGAAATGAATGATACAGTCATTAACGGTAAGTTCAATTCCACGCTGCCCTAGAATAAGGATGTTAAATTGCGTTTAATCAGCTAATTGAGAAGTCGATAGAATTTCTATCAAGTACTCAATTCGTTGATAAGGGGGGAACTGTACAGCCACAGTGGGCTTAGCCCCCAGGAGCTAACTCTGCTGTGGCTCTGCCTTTTAAATGGAGTAAGAGCCACCTGGCAGCATCTCGGACAGGGCGCAAGCCAGGAAACAGCTGATTCTCGACTCACGCGCAGTTCCCTGCTGCACCTCTTCCTTCTTTGCCCCTCCACGGAGACAGTGCTGGGGGAAACTGGCTTTTAAGCTGGCTCCCGCTCCCCCCCTTGCTGCCTTTGATAGGAGCAACTTGTTGAGTAGTAACTCGACTACCTGATAAACATATGCTTATTGGTTAGTCGACTACATCCCTACCCTAGAATTGTCACTTTTCAGTGCCCTGCAGATTTTTGTATTGCTAACTAATAACTTTTGGGCGCAGCTGTCAAAGGGAACCTAGAGTGTTTGACAGAGAAGGACGGGACAGCTGGGGCTCTGGACACCAGGAAGGCATGAGAAGCAATTTGTGATTTTGACCTCCACTGAGGGGGAGTCTGGTACAGAGGTAAACAATTTTTTTGGATAGGGGAGGGGCTTTCTATCAGAATTCACCACTTTTGTAACTAGCTAGTCATCCTCCAGCATCCACCACCGATTGCCAAACACATTGGTTGGATATTCCGGCTAAAATGATTAGTACTGGAATAGCTGTCATTAGACACTGATACCGACACATTGAGCTCAATGAGACAATTCACATTTTTCTCAGTACCACTGTTTCAGGCTGCTGGCAAATTCTGGAAAATAGGACACTGATGCACATTCAAGGGGGGATTCCCACAATCATGAGGAGTAGAAATCCTATTTTAAAACCGAAAGCTGATTTGAACAAAACTATTCTGCATCAGCATATTTATTACACGGCTAATTCAGCAGTCAGTGACTTTTCAAAGCCACAGGACCCTGATTACAACCAGGAAGAACTGATGTCCAGAGAACGGAACCACTGACAATAGCTTAAAATTTCTCAAACTTCCATTATAAACAAACTCAGCATGTGACACAACTCACATGTAAGATGCCCAAAATACTGGTTTAAATCACATTTCATACATAGACTAGTTACTCTGAGGCTGGGGTTAGTAGTGGGTGGACTTTTCTGTAGCTATCATTAATCTGCTGGTTTTTAACAATATACTTTAAATAAATGAATGGAGATTGCCTATCTCCTAGAACTGGAAGGGACCTTGAAAGGTCATCGAGCCCAGTCCCCTGCCTTCACAGTAGGACCAAGTACCATTTCTGACAGATTTTTGCTCAAATCCCTAAATGGTCCCCTCAAGGATTGAACTCACAACCCGGGGTTTTGCAGGCCAGTGCTCAAACCACTGAACTATACCCGTCCCCTGTATAGTATAGTATAGTATAGTATAGTGTAGTGATACTATCTCATTATAATTCTGGTCACACCTATAATCTTGACTCCAACAGTGTCAACTATAGTAGGAAAAATATTACTTGCCAAGAACATCTGGCAGTGCTTTAAAAGACCTACATAGTATTATTTAAAAATAAAAAAATCTTTAACATGAATTATGTTTACCAACAGCTTTCAGATCTAAAAAGCTGAAGGTTAGTTATACAAACTAAGTATCATAAAGTCTGCCCACTTTGGAATGGACCGAGGGTCTTGCATTAGGACTTGCACATAGGGTACTATATGTGATCAAACAAATGAGCATCGTTACAGTCTGGTGTGAAAATGGAATATTTACACTGAACGCAGAAGAACAAACTATGCCTATTCTACAGGGGACCAAATTCTGCTCTGAAGTCATGGAAAATTAAGTTTAAAGAAAAAGAATTACCTTATTCAGCAACTTTTCAGCTTTTTCTCCAGGCAACAGCCGTAAACCAGCTGTTGCTTTAAGGACCAAAGGAGTAAATGTCCACAATTCCACAGGAACTTCATTCTTTGCAACCTCTAGAAGTTCTTGTATCCCCTGAGCACTCTGTAAGTCCAGGGAAAAGCAATACAGACATTTGGAAGCAGTGCATATGAAAATCTCAAGTAAGCAGAGAGGTTATATTTAGACCCTATAAATCCACAGATATCCGTGGACCATTTTTGCGGCGCTCAGATGAAGAGTGGATACAAACTTTGTTTCGACGTAGGGCTCTAGTTATATTACCTATAGATCTGGCACTACTGCAGCATCTGCTGGACTACTGTGGCCAGGTCTGGGGTTCACAATTCAAACACAATGCTGATAAATCAGAGAGGCTCAGAGAAGAGCCACGAGAATGATCAAAGCACTTGCCTTATAGCGATGGATTCAAGGAGCTCAATCTATTTAGCTTAAGAAAGAGAAGTTTAATGGGTGACTCGACCACAGTCTGTAAGCTAGACAAATTAAGAGCAGAAATAAGGTGTACCTTTTTTCCCACAGGATAATCAATCAGTGGAACAGCTTATAAAGAGTCGTAGTGGATTCTCCATCACCTGATTTGAAAATGGCCAGAATGGATGTAGCAGTTCTCTGGTGCATGTTATACAAGGTCAGGCTAAAGGATCATAATGGTCCCATTTAGCTTTGGGCTCGTAACATTCAAGCAAGAATCCCTTTTCAGGAGAGCGCTTAAGCACATGTTTATATGCAGTCCTGAACTGAGGCTTAACTGACTATGTTTAGCTCATCAATACATTTCCCAATTGCAGCCAATCATGACAGTGATGAAACATGGCACGTGACCAGTTTCCATCCTTTTTCAGGAAGACAAACACATCTATCAAGGTAGTCATGAAAACCAGTCAGTTAGCAGAAATGATACTTTTAGCACATGGGCTTGACACCCCAGGAAGCTGGGCAATACTTGGAAATACCACATTCCCATCCAAGTGAATTAGAAAGACTACAAAGTGTAGTCTACTGTAGCACAGCAACCTTCAACACTGCTTCATTTGCAAAGCAGATAAAGAGCGAGTTTCTCTATCAGACGCCTATTTTTGTAATTAGAAAAAAGCTTTGTTACCTTATCAACATCATCAGCATAAGCAGAGAGTCCTGGCTTTAGTGCTTTAAATGTTTCGTGGGTTAGCTTGGGAGTCTCTGTCCAAAAGCAATAAATTTGTTAAAAGTACGAAAGGTATGACACTTGATATACAGAGAAAAGATCATTTTGCAAGTAAAACTTTATATGTTAATTTTGCACAATTAAGGATAATGGAAGTAATCTGAAGCCTACTCTATCTGCACCTACTCTAATCACTGATGCTTGTTACTACAAGGTAGAACTGGTATGTGGCAACTGGTGTCCTGCTTCTCAAAAATGTGTTAGGCCCAGATCCAATACCATGCATCACATTTAATTTTAACCATATGTTTAAGTCCTATTGACAGCGGTATGATTTTAGCCTGTGTTTATGTACTGTGCCGAACTGGAGCATAAGAGGAGGCTCTGGTTTCCAGGAGGTCCAGATACAGGAATGAATAGTGGCTAAGTCACAGGATCGGGATATAGGAACTCTGCCCTGCACAGATTCCCCATATAACCGTGGTCAAGTTACTTAGCTCTCTCCTCCCAGAGCAGCATTCTGAAGCTAGAGGAACTGTTTACGAAGAACTCAGCTATTACAATGATACGAGCTCTGTGAGGACAGCTAATCAGTCTCATCTGTCTAATTATGATTATCACCAAGCCAAGGCTGAGATGAACAAATCAGTTTTAAAATACGATGGGTCTAAGAAACTAAGATTTAACTCGTTTCTTAAGAGTATCTGGAGGGAAAACAATAAAACTGTTAAATAGCTTGTCATACCTTTTGATTTCTGTGTAAATTTAAAAATATGTATTCTAGTTCCAGTGCTTCCAGCATCAAACATAATTCCATAAAATTCTGCGTGATCAGTTGTCAATTTCTCATGGTCTAGTTTTTCTCTCCTACTGTCAGTAGCACCATCTGTTACACTGGAGACTGGTTTGGAGTCCAAATGCCATTTTATATAAACTACATAAATAGCTACACATGCCAAAATCCCCAAACCATAGAATGGCTTTGATATCTTCATGGCTTCCATTTATCAAATGTCACTTTTTCTTTCCCTTCATGTCTATGGAGTCCATGTCTCTTCTACAATCAAAGAAAAAAGACACATTTTAATCTTTTATACATTATGGCAAAACACACACACACACACACACACACACACACACACACACACACACACACACATTACCTAAAAAGAGACTCAAAATAAGAAAATGAGGTCACTCCCCCACACACCGATGAATGCTTTAGCTCAGTATTTCTTCAGAAAGGCTGCACAAAGACAAACCGATGGCGTTGACAATGTTATCCATGCAGTCTACATTAGGGATGTGAACGACTATTCAGTAAGCTTTCAGTCAGACGACTAGTCGACACACTAGTCACTTCCCCCCCTACTGCTTCTATCACAAAGAGGCAGAGGGGGGAGAGGACTGGGTGCTGCTGCTTTGAAATGGCACATGGAGCACGGAGCCATTGGGGGGCTGCTTGAGTCCCCTGCTGCCCCAGTGCTCCCCACAGAGCTTTCACCTTTGAAATGTAGCAACGGCTTCAGGGCTGTTGCTATACTTCAAAGGCAGATTCGCCTTTATCAACTAACCAAACAGTTGATGCAAATTGCATCGACTATTGGATTAGCCAATTAATCTAAATTTAACATCCGTAGTTTAAATCATGTCAAATACTACGCAGGATGTGCTCACACACTGCAAGGAAGAACATGGTCTAAAAACCTATTAAGAGAAAATAGTGACCGGGCAGCAGTTTGGGATGCAGACACGCCTGTACTTTGCAATCCCCGCCCTTCACGTCCTTGGATGAAATACTGGCCCTGCTGACGTCAATGAGTTTTGCTGTTGACTTCGTTGGAATCAGAATTTCACCCCTAGACTTGGTCTCAGATAACGTAAGGTACGTTTTCATCTAGATATTTGAAAACAAGTGTCACTAAGACAAATGCATAATCTGCCTGTCATTGCTAGAGTCAGGATCCTCTTACGACTCCTTTAAAACAGGGTGTTTTGTTTATAAAAAATAGCAGCAACCTCCTGTCTCCCCAGCTGTTGTGCCTACACCAGGGGTGGGCAATAATTTTTGAAGAGGAGCCACTTCTCCAATTTCAGAAGTGTCCATGGGCCAACCCAGAAGAGGCAGGGCCCCGGGTGGGAAGGGCGGTTCATGTGCTGTAAAAAGAGGCCAAATATGTTTTTTACACAACAAAGTAATTAAATTTTAAGAATAATTAACGGCATACAACATTATCCAAAGACTATCACAGAAGGCAACACTTGCAAAATGTGTCATAATACTATTAACATTTTGGGAACATTTGTGATAACACTAAACTTTAAGTTCCATCAGTGGTGGGCAGTATCTGACTCACGGAGCGGACACGGTTCACAGGGTTAGCCCCAGCAGGCCACCAATGCTCTATTTACATGCACTCCACTGGTACAGCTGCCTGAACCTCCCGTTCACCATGGAGCACCATCTCCAACCAATGGGCGTGAATTGGGACACCACCTCCTACAGCTCACAGGGGCTAGGAATGGTGGTCCACAGCCAACAGGAGCTTTAAATGGCCATATCTGCCGAGGCACAGGTTAATAAGCACTGGCAGAAGCCACATCCGACTTATTGCCCATCTGAGTTTAATGCAACTTATGTGCATTACCATTTAAGTGTAAAAAAACGCAACTCAGCGTGAAGAAGAAAGTCTGTGTTGGGCATTCAAAAGGGACGTGAAGTCAGGTGTCATTTCTGATGTTGCAATGCGGAGCACTACAGCAAGGTGGTCATCAGTGACAGATCTGTTCTAAGAGGTGCTGAATTTTAATCACAGAAAATGTCTGTCCGCAGCTGTAAGTTGATCCGAACAATACCAGCATCTTTGGAGCATGAGCCCTGGCCTTTGGAAAGCTTTGTTTATTGAGAGATGCATAAAACTGCAGAAGTGGCGTTGATTTGAATTGCTCCCCAAGCAAGACACCACGCTGCAAGTCAATAAGCTCCTTTGGAGGTCACTTGGAGCGTTGTCCACCACCTGTGTGACAGGAGAGGAGAACAAAGCCACGCTCCCCACCTCTCACCTGTTGCCTGGCAGGCACAAGCCCTTTGAAGAGAAGCAGCTGAAAGGGCTCACGCCTCCTGGGCAGCTCCTAGGCAACCCGCCAGTGGGGCAGAGCTGTGAGCTCTTTTCAACTGCCTCTGTTTAAAGGGCTTGCGCCTGCCGGGTGACTGCCAGGCAATGCGGCCCACAGCAGGAGAGCACTTTCAATAGACGCAGTTGAAAGGGCTCGTGTCTCTGGCTTCCTAGCAACTCATTAGAGGCTGGGGGAGCTGCAAGCCCTTTTAAGAGCCTTTATTAAAAGGGCTGGCGCCTTCCCTGTGCCTGTCAGCAAACCCATTGCCTAGCAGCCAGGGACACGAGTGCCGTATAAACAGACACAGCTGAAGGAGCTCCCAGCTCCCCCACCTCTAGGATCCTGCGTCTCCGGCAGCACACCTTTGGGATCGCAGTCCAACTACGCACTAGAGGCGCTGGGAGCGGCGAGCCCTCTCAGCTGTGTCTGTTTAAAGGGCTGCTGCCTTTCCCAGGGCTTATTTATTTATTTATTTAAAGGGGAACACAAGAGCCCTTTAAATAAAAACAGCTGAGAACTCGCAGCTCCTCCCCTCCCACCCAGTGCATTGCTAGGGAGCCAGAGACCCAGCCTGTTCAGCTGTTTCTATTTAAAGGGCTGGTGCCTTCCCTGCAGCTGCTGGGTGAGGCACGGGGAAGACTTGAGCCCTTTAAATAGAAGCAGTTTAAAGGGCTAGAGGGTGGAGCCTGAAACTACCTCAGGCCGGAACAAAGCCCTGGGTGGGCCAGATCTGTCCCGGCTGAGAGGCTTTTGCCCACCCCTGGCCTACACACACCATCGCTGGCATAGCCAAAGCGACACCATGCACAACCAGCTACAGTATAGCACGCTTGGCTCTCAACATTTTAGCAGGAAACCCCCAGCTCCTTTGGGGTGCACTTGTACTCTGGGATCAATACAGATCCACCTATAATGTAAGGCCTCAAACGGTAGAAATACCTTATTAGATATAGAAACGTTTTACTGAACACAAAGGCTTAGAGAGGGAGAAATAAGGCACCAACTCTTTCCAGAACACGAGGCGGCAAGTCTCGAGGACATCAAAGAACACTTCCGTGAATGACAAACGTCATTCTGCAACATGATTTACATATGTACTGTCTTTACAGCTATGGTTGTCAGCAGCCCTCTATTATAAGGGATGTTCCTTGTTTAAAGGAAAAGCTGCTTGATTCTTAGTAAATTAGTACAAGCTGAACCTCTCCAGTCTGACCCCCTCAGACCTGACTGGTGCCAAACCACTGCTTAATGGGCTCTTAAGACACTTGGGGTAAATCAGAGCTAAACAACAGCACAGGACACTGAGAGCCAGGGCTGGGGGCTGGAAACAAACCGTATGGGACCATGAGCAACTTGGCCTCCCCCGTGATAAGTAGACATCAGGCTCGCTAAAATCCTGCTGGGCCACGGACGGTGCTGGCCCAGAGCGTGCCAAGGTAGCGAGGTTCAACCAGCACAGGCCACCTTTGTATTCCGTATTTCCACCTGGCACGTGGAGATGCAATGCATGTCAATTTTGGCCCAGCCACCCCCTTCAGAACATCTGCCCCACATTCTTGGGATACAGTGTTGGAAACCCTAAGTTCTACTATGTCTACTGTTCAGCCAGCCTTCTGCTAGCTTAGAGTACACCGTGTTGGCTCAGCCATTGACCGAACTACCATACCTGTTCTAATCTGGCAAATGACGTGCTAAGCAACTTCAAGATCCGTCAGGATCCAATGAGATTTGCAGTTGATTCAAGAACTCCTGGACATCCTACTAGGGATGTAACAGTGGAGTCGAGTAACCGACAAGCAAAAGCGTATCAGTTAATGCTACAGGCGACATGCATTTCTCCCCAGCCAGTAAATTTTTTTTAGCAGGTTGGCCAGCAGCCCAGTTTAGTCCTGGCTTGTGACAGATCTGGGACCTACTCCTGCTGCGGCTCTGCCTTTAAAGTGTATTAGGAGACAGGGCGAGCAGGCAACCTGGCTCAGTTCCGGCTCACGACAGGTTGGGGAGCTCAGACCCCCCCTCCACGGACAGGGGATGCTGCCACCCTGTATCAGAGGCAGCGGCACAGGGCGAAAGGCAGCCAGTCCGCGAGGGGAGCTGGTTTTTAAACTGGCTCCCTCGCAGACCAGATCGTTTGGCACCCGCCCTGCTGTTTCTGATATAGAGGCAGCAGCGTGGAGCGTCAGGGGGCTCCCCAGGAGTGGGGCCGGAGCGCACTGGCTGTCGACATCACCCCTGAGGGCTACAGAATAGTCGAGTAACCAATAAGAATTCGTGAGATAACTCGACTATTTAATTAACCGGTATTTAACATCCCATCACAGATGGCAAGAGGTTTCTTTCCCAATACAGACCTGGCTGTCATCTGGGCAGGCTGGGAGCTCCAATAATGGCTGACTCACACACCAGTCTCCTTTGCTGCTCCCACTTTCCAGGTGCATCTTGGTATAACGCACCGAAAAGGAGGGAAAACAGGGTGTGTCTCAGATTCATGCAGACTGATGTTGCAGAAGTTACACAAGCACAAAACCAAATGCAAACTAAGGATTGTTCATGGCTGTCTTGTACCTTGTATAGTAATTTATACTAGTGCAGTGTGCAAAAGGGATCAAAGCACGGTCAGATGAGAATGGTAGGATTCTGCACCACTTTTCACTGATATAAATGATTACACAAGGAGCAGGACTCCTGAGTCAGCGTTCCCTCTATTTGTTTTTCATCCATATGAAGAATACTATTTTTGTGCATGTGCAAACGTACACCACCAGTAGAAACACATGCTGCCAGTTGTAGGTGCTATGGGCCCTCTGCTATTCAGCTGGGTGGCCACCAAAGCACTCAGCTTACAGGGAACCACTGCTCTGTGGAGACTTTAACTGTATGTAAAAGATGGAGCATGGTGCATCTGGGGGCCTAACACAGCATGCCCCTGCACCTTGTACCATCATTTACAGCAAAGTATCTCCAAAACCCTACCATTCTGATTTGGCAGTGTTTTAGACTGAGGTAAATGATACAAAAAGCAGGGGAATGGATGATCAAACCATTTTGTTTTCAAAATAACGTGGTGCATCGAAATGTTGCATTAAAAAGGTATAATAAAAACTGCTTCTATTTAGGAAACTGCATAAACTGACAACAATCAATACATACATTGATGCTGTGAGTACCTACACTCATGCTTAACTTTGAATATATGAGCAGTACTATTTGTAGGAGTTACAAAAAACCCCTCCAAACTGTTGAGAATTAATATTCTAGCATTTGCATGTGCTATAAAATTGCAAAAAACACCATAAAATACAGGTCATGCCTTAAGCCACATTTGCAGAACTGCAATGTAATGTTAATTGACATGTATTCAATTAACATTAATTTAAAAAACAATGTTAGGCTGATTAAAATAGTAATATGGAACAGTAATATCACTTGCCCCTCAAGTAGTTCGCAGACAAATCCCCAAAAATTACTAAAAATATAATATTTTTCCATCAGAACACCTGTTTCTGATTTTTATTTATGATACTATATGCCTCTTCCCTACCAGATAATTTACATTTGCTCACTGATCTGAAAACACTCCCATGCTACCTAATTAGGCATTATAATCAGGTAAGAACGTGGTTGTCAAGTGTGCCATTGTTACTCAAGCTTTTCAAATGAATAGCAAAGGCAGGCTCTCTGTGTCCCAGGAAATATGGAAATGGCTGTCACAGTCTGTATTGTTAACCATTAAGTAACAGTGATTAAACCTCCAACTGTACTAAATATGGCCTCAATTCAGCACTGAGCTCTGTGTTAGCAAATTCGTGCCTGCTCCAAGCCTCCTGCAGCTTTCAGTAGGGCTCCTCATGGATCTACAGGTCCATCCAGGGCCCAGTTACAGGATCATGGCCTATACGTCCAGGTAACAATCCCTGTCCAGAAGGGAAGCTCACCATGAATTTAAATAGTGGGCTGCTGAACTCATGCAAACGACGAAGCCGTGTGCCCGCTGTCACCCTGGGTTTTCAAAGGTACACGTGTAACGAAGCACCCCAAATCCAAGCCCATGCTAAGCCCGGGGCTATGGGGCAGGGGGGCCAGTACATCCAGGTACAGCCGCACCCACCGAGGGCAGGAGTCAGGAAGGGACACACCCAGGCCATGCTGACCCCAGGCCTCTCGGCAAGGCACCGCTACACACAGCCCCGGCTGGCCGCGGGAGGGGAGTCTGTACACACTCCATGCTGGGCCCTCGCAACCCCCCCACGGGCCCTCCCCCA
>CM057847.1:1004521-1016158 GCA_030068395.1 Apalone spinifera
GACCTTTGGTCTGACCCGGTACGGCCTTTCTTATGTTCTTATGTTCTTATATAGCCCACCTTCTGTGATTTCCATTCCACTCAGCTGATGAAGTGGGTTTTACCCATGAAAGCTGGGTAAACCCTAATAAATCTGTTAGTCTCTAATGTGCCACAGGACTCTTTGTTGCAGTCCATGGATTACACAACAGCAACACTGGTGCAACAGGAAGTGTGTACAGGGAACTGAAGGTGTGCTTGTAGCTCACCTGGGTGTTTGCACTAGCATGGCTAAAAATAGAAGCCTAAATGTAGCAACGCAGGCTTCAGAGCGAGCTGTCAGTTCACCCCGATGCTGAATACCGGCAAGTGCCGCCACTGCTGCATTGATCCAAATTGTGGGTGGGGGTGTCTCCCCCAGCTGCAATAGTCACAGCTCACATGGCAGCTTCTCCAGGCCCACCAGGCAGGGGATATGCCATTTGTCACGGGGTGTGTAGCGCGTCCCACTGGAAAGCGAGCAGGCTGCAGACTGGGATGAGTCTCTACCAACGAGGGAAAAGCAGAGAGAGGCTCTGGCCAAAATGTTCAAACGTGGGGTGAGGCTCCTGAATTGAATAAAGCACTTGAATAAGTGGACAGAATTCTTGGCACTTCCCAAGACTCACCACATATTTAGATGCCCAAATAGGGATTTAATTAGGGATGTTAAATATCAGTTAATTGAATAGTTGATGACCCGCATGAGTTCTTATCAGTTACTCAATTATTCTCTAGTCCCCAGGGGCGGGACCGGCAGCCAGTGCGCTCCGGCCCCACTCCCGAGGAGCCCCCTGCCACTCCGTGCTGTGCCTCTGTGTCAGAGACGGCAGGCAGGAGCACATCTGTGAGGGGAGCCAGTTTAAAAACCAGCTCCCCCTGCAGACCGGCTGCCTGACACAGAGGCAGCAGCACGGAGTAGCAGCAGCCCCTGTGCTGGGGTGGGGGTATGAGCACCCAGACCCAGCACAAGCCAGAACTGAGCCAGGCTGCCTGCCCGCCTGGCTCCTAATGCATTTTAAATGCAGAGCCGCAGCGGGGGAAGGTTACGGACCCAGCATGAGCCAGGACTGAGCCGGCTGCTGGCCAGCCCGCTAAACAATTTACTGGTGTGGGGAAGGAGGAGGAGGGGGAGGGAAATGCGTGTAGTCGACAGTATTAACCTATAAGCTTTTGCTTACGGGTTAATCGACTCCCCTGTTTCACCCCCAGAGTTAGTGCGCACCGTTGGGTATTCAACCCTGAATGTTGTTCCTAAAATTAGGGATGTAAGAGTTTAACCAGTTCCTGTTACGAGTTAAGTTCCTGTGGGCTCCCAGAGGGGCAGGTGGCACCAGGAGCTCACTGCGCTGGCAGCCAATGCCCACAGGCTGCCGGTGCTGGGATCGCGCTGCAGTTCTACAGAGAAGGCCCTGGAGATCACAATAGACAAGAAACTGGACCTGAGTCAACAGGGCGCCCTTGTAGCCAAGAAGGCGAATAGCACATGGGCGCATTAGGAGAGCGCTGCCAGCAGATCCAGAGAAGTGATGGTTCCCTTCTTCTAGGCACTGGTGAGGCCAGGTCTGGAGTGCTGCATCCAGTTCTGGGCCCCCACTATAGAAAGGATGTGGACACATTGGAGAGGGTCCAGCGGAGGGCGACCAAAATGATTCGGGGCTGGAGCACATGACCTACGAGGAGGGGCTGAGGGATTGGGGCTTGTTTAGTCTGCAGAAGCGGAGAGTGAGGGGGGATTTGAGAGCAGCCTGGAACTCCTTGAAGGGAGGTTCCAAAGAGGCTGTGTAATGACAGTCTGAGCATTGGCACAATCTGCCGTGCATGGGCTCTGCTTTGGGCAGCGCAGGTGGGAAGAGGTAGGTTTGTGGGCAGACTCTGGAGGAGGAGGACTACAACTTTGCATGTCCTAGTTCAGTCCTGGACCGTCCCCCACCTGGTCCTGACATCTGGGATCAGTGTTGGAGCAAGCCACCCAGAGCTTCCGGCTCGTCTTGTTTGGAAACGCTGGCAGATGGGCTTCTTTTGTCCAGGTCTCTGCAGCTTTCCCAGTGTTCCAGGATCGATTAAATCAACAAGATTTAATCAGAGAGCTCCTTGCACAATTCTTTTAATACTCTTGAGAGCCGTTTGCCCGGCCCTGCTGATTTCAGCGTTTATCCTCCCCACTTGCTGATGGACTCGGAGGTATTTCCTTATCTATTGCATCTTACCAGTCACAGAACGGAACGATTCATTGATTACTTCTGCCTTTTCTGCACCAAGCCTGTACCATTGTTCAAGCAGATAGAGATTTCCCTCTGTCGTCCTACCCCTACTGGCCATGGGCTTTTGTTGCTATCTGCACCTTCCTTTGTCAGCCACTGACATTTCCTAAGGGTCAATTTGTGACTACTGCTCTCTTGGAGCTGGTGTCCGTTGGAGCGACTCCAGTAGACATAGCTGAGTATCCACAGGCCAGGTGAGCCACAGGTAGAGGGTTGGGCCCTGCTAGGACATGTAGAAAGGTTTCTGTTTCCCACTCTCCCTAATGAAGGCCAACACTCATCAGTCCTGTTCGCGGCAGCAGTGCTTTCAGCACGAACACTTGTAACTATTTGTTAGTGATATAATACAAATGATAATCGGCTAAACAGCTCACTTATTATCAGATGATCATGTAGCTGCATTAGGCAATTTTGTATTTTTTCCACCAAAATCTCTACATTTCAGTCCAGTTTGTGATTTTATTCTGTGCCATTAACACGTTGGTATTCTATAGGAGCAAATTTCACGTGGCAAGTTCTTTGGAATCAAGATTATGTTATCAGGAAATAAATACAAATTTCTCAGTTTGGCCATGTCTGTCTTGGTGATAATCAGGAAATCGTTTGGCCTTAAGCTAAAACAGAGGATTGGATTCTTAAAAATGGGATAGAAAAATGCTTTTAGGGTGATTTCTGTACAATAAAAATATCATAGTCCTAATGCTAAATAATAATCATCTTTATGCAGCTTCCATGTGAAACACAGCAGTTTCTCTGTTAGTGTAAGTCAATGTAGTGCTGTTACTTTAACAGAGCTGTTTGCAACAGCTAAGGATTTGGCCCCTTTGCTTTGAAAGAGTCATCATCTTGCTCCCAAAATCATGGAAAAGAGCATAACAGGATTTTTGTGAGGGCAAATAATATTAAAGAGAAAATAAGGTGGGTTAGGGACAAGAGAGAGAGCCTATTACATTTGTCATTCATTACAACTCCTTTAGATTGGAAAGAAGAGTTCCAATTTGGGTAAGTTGGGTCAGAGCCCAGCTCAAGGCTCTTGCTTTTATTTATTTATTCAGCATCTATTACTAGAGAGGGGCTGGAATCATGAACAATGCACCTTTAATAACAAACCTCCTGAGTTAATCTTCTTTAAAGCTCTGTAGGGCATTACTAGGTATAATCTAACCCTTCCAGGTTATTGTAGATGCACTTATGGACATAAAACCTTCTTTAGGAGAATTAGGTATTTTCTCATTATGAGCACTAATAGCTTTTCACTGAATATCAGCACATTTCCATGAAAATCTGATTGACTCTCGTTGACAAGCTACATAGTGCTCCTCATGGGAATGGCTACCGAAAGATCAAAACGGGCTCGAATGAGCAACCCTAGTGCTAAAGACCAGTCAGGATTCTGAAGTAATTCTTTGCCATAAAATAGGAATCAGTCACCTGAAAGATGTTCACCTTCAAAGCAGACATTTCACTACCCTTTGGATAGAAAAATTAATGAAAATGCCCAGGCAGAGTATTTGCTCCATATGTGGAAATTTACCCTTGTGACACTTGGGCTCAAGCACTGACTGAATCACAGAATCCTAGAGCCCTAGAACTGGAAGGGACATTGAGAGTCATCGAGTCCAGTCCCCTGCCTTCATGGCAGGACCAAGCACCGTCTAGACCATCCCTGACAGGTGTCTGTCCAACCTGCTCTTAAATATCTCCAGAGATGGAGATTCCACAACCTCCCCAGGCGGTTTATTCCAGTGTTTCACCACCCTGACAGGCAGGAAATTTTTCCTAATGTCCAACCTAAACCTCCTGTGACTAGTGGAAGTGACTCCACTGGCTGCTGTCTGCAGCACGGCCCAGCAGGGCAGGGGATGAGTCATTATGCAAAGGGGGCTTCAAACCTGTCTGACCAGTATCTCTCAGGGAGCGGAACAATGGGAAGAAGGGGGGTGGAGCCCTGGATGGGGGCAGGGCTGGAAGTGTTTTGGGAGTTTCTGTCTGGGATCATGGAGAAAGGAGCCTAGGCAATGGGGTTGGGATTTAGGGTCCCAGTCTCCCCCATTTCCAGGGGGGCTGAGGCATCCTAGGCCTGCCCTGTGACCAGATTACATCTGTGCTGTGTTGTATCCTGGAGAAGCAATAAACTCCCTCTATTCTACTGGCTGGTGGAGTCTGTCCATGCTGTTACGGGGGTGCAGGAGACGAGAAAACCCCAACGCGCCGTCACACCTCCCATGTCAGCCAAGCCAAGGTTTACCTTTCCCGTAAGGGTCTAGATTTCACAGGCAAAATGGGCATTTACACATTTCCTGGGGCTTGCAATTCCACCTGTCCACCTGTCCAATTTCACAGAGGGAGGATGGTCTCGGGACTTAGATGCATTGGATCCAGTGGCAAGGCCTGACATAGATTCACCTTGGCCAAGTCTCTTAACTGCTCTGTGCCACAGTTCCACAGCTGTAGAATGGGGTAAATAATGTCCCCTTTGTCTGTCCTGTCTATTTAGATGGCAAGCTGTTTGGGACAAGGACTGTCTTGCTGGCTGTGTAGAACCAGTAATGCAAATAATACCGGACATTGTTAATAATAATATTATTAATAAGAAGAAGAAAGCTGGAACAATGGCGGCTGTTTTGAATGCAGCCATCAGCAGCTCAAGGCATTCATACCCTGCGAGGTATCCCGTCACTCTGAGGGAAGCTTAAAGAACTTTTCCCTTTGCCACAGCACCCAAGCATCTTGGGCAGCCTGACCCCCCGAAGAACGGAGCGGCTAGCGAGTCTGGGCTGCCTCCCCTCGCCTCCAGAGCGAAGCACCGCTCAGTGCAAGGAAATTGCATTTACTTCATTGAAAAGCCCGATTAAAACAGAGACGGACTTGTTGGCTCTGAGTAGAATAGGGTGAGCAGTAAACCTGCAGCAAAATGCATGTTTTGTGGCACTGAAAATGTTTGTGAATTTGGATCAAATCTGGAGAATCGTTTTGGATAAAAAAAAATCAGAAACAATTCTCCGAACTGGAGCTTCGAGTCCATTCGGTACTTGCCCCTTGCACAGCGCCCGCAGCCCTGGAGAGGCGGTGCTTTCCCCGTTAGGTTAGACATCAGCCTCAAACCCGCACTAAACACCCCGGGCAGGGCCTGATCGCCGTATGGAGGGGGCAGCTGGGTGGCATGGTGCATGGGACTGGGGGCTAGCAGCCGTGCTTCTCCGGCCGGATTGCTCTGCAGCCTGCAGCATTCCTGGGAGCTCACGTGCAAACCCTTGCAAAATGCACACTGCGTCGATGGCTTCAGCTATTGCTCTTGGACGGGTGCTGAAGAGTTATGCCCCTCCCCCAAGAGTCCTTGCTTGTAAAATGACTTATCACCCGTCCCCAGATCCTTCGTCTGCCACCCGAAACTGTCTTCTCAAATTCCTGTATAAGCCCAGCACCCCCCACTAGCCTGGGCAACCCTTGCTAGCTGCTCTTTGTAGTACAGTCAGGCACATGGCCCCAGCCAACAGCAGGGTCCCATTGTGCGAGGTACTGGACGGACACACAGTAAGAGCCAGTTCTTTCGCCAAAAGCCTGCACTTTGAAGAGACAAAGGAAGTGCTAGCTCCATTTTACAGACAGGCTACTGAGGCGAGGAGAGACTACGTGTCCGTCTACACAGTCAACATAAGCTGTGCAATTTGAGCTACACAGATTGCGTAGCTTATTTTAAGATAGCCTATTTCGAAAGTTGTGGCTGTCTACACAGTGCCAAATTCCGAAACAGAGCGCTAGTCCGGTGTCTTCCTTATTCTTCGTGCAGCGAGGGTTACAGGAAGCTGGAATAAACGCCCATTAGTTCAAAATAATGGGTGTGCTGCTAAGTTGCACACAACGCTATTTCAGATATTGGACGTTATCCCAAAATAGCACCACTGTATAGACAGACCCTAACTGACATATCGACTCTCAGCAGGAACTTCTGGCTGACCGGGGAATTAAACCCCGTTTTTCTAACGCATACTCCAGCACCTTAACCACAAAACCCTCCTTCCCCTTCCACCTGGCTAGTTGTATACATCTGCTGCCGGTCACAAAACACCACAGACATGCCAAATTGGCTTCACATTGCATTTTGGACCCTTTGTGTTGACTTACGCATTTCCTTTGTATTTGCCTGCGTTTTTCTCCACAACATACACAGCTTAGGAATTGGTGGCTTGCGCTGGCTGAAATTCCATTACATCATATAAGCCTTCTGAGCAGGGAGCATAATTAAGCCATCTAACTTTGCAAGCCTCCTACCTTTTCAAAATATGTCCCTCTTTTGAACGATCAGAGAAAGTCCCCCAAAGGGTTAAACCCTTTATTGAGATGGCTTTGTTCGTTACGTTAGTGCTTTGCTTGTTCTGAGAATTAATGGAAGATAAGCTAAAAGTTCATTTATAAGAGTATTAAAGGATAATTATGATGGAGTAAATGCAGAGGGTCAAAAGGCATTATGATGAACAGACTCATAATATAGGGCTTGGGAAAATAGGCTAAAATGTATTCAGCAATGCAGTACCTAATAGCACTCCATGAATTCCATTAGAGATGCACTTCTTTTTTTCTCTCCCTCCTTGGTTTTCCATTTTTAATTAAAAGTGCAGTGATTGGGACTTTGTTGTTCATCTGCAAACGCAACACAATAAATCGATCTCAGAAACTTAAATTAAAGTTTCAGGCAGGCACAAATATGTGACCTTTTAATATCAACAAAATAATAAAAAAGATTTGGTAGGAAATCTGTTTCAATCAGATTAGAAGAGAAGTGGGTAAAGCTGATTACAAGCCCGCTAAACACAGTGTTTGGGCAGTATTTGTTCAGGGACAATAGCGTTAATTCTACTTTAACAAGTATTATCTGAAAAATCAATAATTAATGGGAATCCATTATCAACTTGTAATTTAGCACACAGATTGTTGAGGGAAAAGTGAAAGCAAGTCGGGAACCTGGTTTTACTTGACCTGTTGGGCCAGTGGATTAACTGGTGACAGCATGCGTAGCGGTGTAACCAAGTCAATTTCAGCCTCTTGTACGACATCTTGACACCAATGATCGCTCTCCCGTGGTTTTAACTTGTAAGTTGAAAATGACTTCTCAAGGCCTTGTACAAGGGCCGTGCCGTGTGCTGACCTGTTTCCTAACACAGGAAGAGACTTCTCCACGGAGGTGCTGGGAGAATGACATTCCTTTCCTGTTGTGTGTGCGTGCGTGGGAAAGGCAAAAGCATGCTGGTGAAGTCCCTGTGCCGGGGGGGCGGGGGGGCAGAGTCGTGCTGCGTCAGGCTGAGGATCGCAGGGGAGTACGTTAACTGGTCAGGCGGGAGGTAGAATACCCCCTGCTCTAATGTGCCCTGCTTCCTGTTCATGTAAGTGCCCTCTGCCATGATTCCTCCTTCCTTTATAGGCACTGAAGGAATGTGTGCAAGGGCTGTGAGCTGTAACTTCTTCACCAACCTCCTTCCCCTCCTGTCCACAGCCACCCTCGCTGGGGGACCAGCTCCTGCGTCGTCCTGCGCTGCATATGGCCGTGTGTGCAAGCGTTAGAAGTACTTGTCCGTGTGACCTGTCACTGGACTAGGTCATGGCAGGAGCTGCCCAGCAGCTAATGGTTGTGAGAACCAGATCCTTCTAGCTAGTACAGATGTTGGGGTGGGGGAGGGACACGTGCTCAGAGGAAGGGGCAGGTGGTTGTAAAAGGAACACTGCTATTTTCTAAAGCTTCTGACAGAAGTAAGGACCGACCATGCATGACAGGGACTTGCGGCGCAACGAGGGGGTGAACCGCTGAGCTGGCTGGGGATAATGCCATCCAGCTCCAGCACTGGGCGAGGTTCTGCAGCGGGATTCCAATTGCTGGAGTTATTCCAGCATTACTGGGTGTAACTCCAGAATGCGTAGCTGGCGAAAGAGGATGAAGCCAGGGAATGCGAGGAAATGAAGAAGCCTAAGGTACAGAGCAAAGGCCTTGCTGAAGCTTACAGAGCTGAACGAGAAGTGGGTATGGCAATATTGCTCCTTGTTACAAGGGGGGGGGTGGATGATCATGTCGAAGTCTCGGGGGAGCCGTGTAAGTCTGGAGTAGTCCAGTGGCACCTTCGAGGCTACCACAAATATACGTACAGGATCAGGTGCTTTCGTGGCACAACCCACTTCTTCCGTTGAGCATGTAAAAGCGGCAGGTGAATCAGCACAGTTGGAGTAACTGTCAGCTCCACAAAAAGCCATGGTTAAAAGTAGACTGAGAAATAATGACCTAATGAATTGACGAGAAACATTTGTGTGACCCAGTGAACCTGGAGATCTGGAGTCTCTTCCCAGCTCTGCTACCAACTGCTGGGTGTCCTCTGCCAAGTCACTTTGTCTGTTTGGACACTAATGAGCGTGTCCACACTGCAATCAGAAGTATGAACCCAGCACGCAAAGATGCACCCCAGCCAGCTGTGATCCAGCTAACACCAATAACACTGGCAGTGAAGCCCTGGCAGGACAAGCTAGCCATATCAGGGACCACAGGGGACTGTACAGCTCATGCTGCTGCTACCTAGGTCCAAGCTCGCTCCTGGCTGTGTGGACATACTGTAGTCCCGGCTCCGATTTCAGTGTAAACATGCCCTGCAGTGCTTAGTGCCACCATTCTAAGCTGAGGTTCTCCTGCAACATTGCTTCTAAGCCACGGTTAATAAAATCGACGGCAGACCTTGCGACTTCGCTTATTCACAGAGGCACAGCAGGGCCATGCTTCCAAAGCCATCTACATGCAATGTCAGTTGCGTTTGCCGCGAGAAAGTGACGGTGCCTTTCCCTGGATGGGGAGGATTGTTTGGACAGAGGCTGGCCGTAGGACACAGTGCGCAGATTGTGCTGTGCTGTGGGTTTCTTGACAATCAGTGACACGCGAGGCTTTCAGCAAAAAGAACAGATTGAAGACAGATTGTGTGGATGAAGCAGCGCGGTGCCACATAGATGGGGAGTGGCTTCAGAGATGACATTTAATCATTCAACATTAACACAAGACATCTGTCACCATACTCAGCAGTGATGAGGCTACATTGCGAAACAATATGTTCGGGAGCGCCTAATCACTTCCAAACACTACTTTTGCAGAGAGTTCTTTTAGTGGCTGGCACAAATCCTTATATTTTATTATAGCAATCCCAACCAAATCCTGCAATAAATGGAGTTTTTATTAATGTGCAGCTGTTAAATGAAAAAAACCTTCAGAAATAAAAATGAATCCCGGAATAATCGGGCTGATCCCGAACAGTAAGAACAAGTAGTCAAAATAAATGCTTACAGCTTTTTATTCTTATTTAAAAACATGGCTTTGGGGGTTGGGGAGTCGGGGTTATTTTTTGTAAAGGCTCGATTATATTTTCAATGGTAAGATAAGAGGCACTAAATTCAGGCTACCTTTCTGCTTGTGTGAGCTGGGAAAGAGGAAGGCAGGAGGGAAAACCATGATGAGAGGGGACCCAGTCAGTGCTATGGGGGCAAAAAATTGGCTTTGGGCTAAAGACCTGCAAGCTCTCTGGAGCAGGGATGATTTTTTTTTTTTTGCTCTGCGGTACAGCACCTTGCACACTGGGAGCCTCGTCCCTGACTAGCGCTCCTGTATTACAAATAACACACCAGGTAGATGGATACAGGTTCCAAATTAGAGCTTGTCTGGTTTGTTCCTGTGACATTTTTCAGTGAAAACAAATGATTTTTTGGCAAAATTTTTGGATTGTTGTTTAAAACCTAAAAATGTAAAATGTGAAAGCCCCCAAATGTAATAGAAATCGGAAATGTCTGTTTTGACAAAAGCTTGAACATTTTTTTTGAAAGAAAAACAACAGACAAGTTGTATTCAGAGTAACTCATACGGAAGGTGGAGTGTGCAGCAGCTTAAGGGGAAAATTGATGTCTAGAAGCAGTCGGTCTGCAGCAAGCCGGATTAAAGTAATGTGCAGTGTGCTGTGGCTCTCTGTTTTAAGGAGCAGCCTGCTTTGGCTCTCTGGTTTGTGTTCTTGTGCATTATTTGCCTGAATTCTATGCCAGTTGTGTCACCCTGCAGCCTTCCAGCAAGAATATCTTGTGTTCCTACCAAGTCCTCTGATAACACCTCGCCTGATTAGAACCACGATCTCAAACCATCTGAAATCAATGTGTCTTTTCCCGTTAACTTCAGTGGCTCTTGGATTCGAGCAGGAAGTTAACCGTGAGCATGCGAGCAATAGAACCCTGGGGCAGCAGCTCTCCTGCACCAGGTAATGAGGGAAGCAAGAATTTCCCGGAACTGCTCCTACATATGCATTGCCCATAGACAAGCTTAGGGGTCTGATTCAAGGCTGTGTTACCGCAGTGTTGCAAGAGAGTAACTGCAAGAGAGGTGACTTGGATGGACTCCCACCAGTATAAGCCTGTGGTTATCCAGTGGTGAACCAGGCCCTAGCGTACAAGTGCCAGGTACAGAGGAATTTACTTCTGTGGACTCGGGGTTGAAGTAGAGGAGTTCGCCCTCCAGTCCCTGGCTTCTGGTAGCAGTTTTCCCCGCCAGCTCACTCTCCTCAGCCACTGTCTGCAGCGGGAAGAAAATGACAGCTAAGCCACGAAGCAGCTGGTCTGCAGAGAGTATGAACCCGGCAAGGGTCCTGCAGGGGGACAGTAGCATCCTCCATAAAGTAGCCAATTCTTCATGACACATGCAGAAAATCTCTGCTGTCAGGTCGAGTTTCCATACATGGCCAGGCTGCTTCCATGCCATGCATACTAAATTCCCCTGCCGCGGTTCCGAGGGTGGAAGTGCACGGACCCTGGGGAAGAGCTGGGAGGTGCACGCATAGACCCAGTGTTTTTAAGGACACCTTGAGCATGTTTAATTGATGGGACAGGGACGTAGATGGCTGATGTCCAAATCTCTGTTGCGCCCTTTGGCAAGGTTACTGGAAACTGGTTACTGGTTAGATCTTCAGCCGCCGTAACTCATCCGAGAACAGGCCTTTTTTGTATGGCTGGCTGGCACCCGTTGGGAGCCTGTCTATAACCCGTCTGTATCGAGGAGGGTTCTTTTTTCTTTTCAGCTTCTTTGGGGAAGTATATTGAAGCTCAGTGCAAAGAAACCCAGGTTTTTGAGTCCTTTCCCCCACTGAGAACATCATAGGGAGAGGTATCGTCTCTTTCTCACAGTCAAAAAGTGGGGTGATCTGGGACTACCTTGTGGCTGGAAGTGCCCCTAAATAATCCCTCCCCCCACCCACACACACACTGTCGCATCGTCTAGCCCATCCCCCAAGAGCAAACTGCACTCTGAAATGGCCACTCATCATAGGCAAGGGGGAGGACCTGCAGCCTTCTGCTGC
>CM057847.1:1066432-1090517 GCA_030068395.1 Apalone spinifera
GTTAAAAGTATTTCCGCAAAATCATGCCAGTCTAGACGTAGCCTTAGTATTTAAGAAAAAAGATTTACAACCAATTATAAACTTTCACAGAGAAAAGAAAACCAGTGGGCGGGGGCAGTTGGTTGGGAACTAGTTACCCTTCGAATACAATGATTTAACAAGTTGCTTTTCTTTTTATTACCTTTGTAAATGGGATACAACCAAGAGAATAATCTGTGGTTTGTCAAGCAAGAACTGGCAGCCTGGTTTAGACCCCGAATGGGGAAGTTGGGTTGTGTACATTCCCATCTATGCCCTATTTCAAAGCCGAGGAATTGGCTGGGTGATGAATTTTCTACAGTTCAAAGCCCACTGCTGGGTAGAAAGAGGGGTCAGCATGTGAGATGTGAGTCAGTTTGGGTTCAGAAGGTTAGTTCCCAAGAAGGCAGTTTGTGTAGCTCCTGCCTTGGGATGATTCAAACTAATAATTTTTATGGCACCATTCCAAGTCACAGTAGTGTGACTATGCCGGGGGTCATGTTTATTAGGAAAATAATCCAAGTACATTTCTTTTGCAAAATACCACATCCATACCACATGATGTGGGCTCTCATGTGAAAATAGCTAGCCTCTTCCCTTTAGAGAACTGTAGATGATCTTGCTGTAGTTGAAGATAACCAGGCTAGGACAAATGTTTCAGTAAGATAGGAGACCATCCATCCACAGGCTAGTGGGAGCACAGCCATATGCTGATAACAGCTGACGTTTACAGGATTGGGCGGTGGGTTTTGAGGACCTCGTTGCTTCTCCCCATGGGAGGGGAAGGAATGGAAAACCTGAGTCAGGAAAGTTTGCATTTGTTAGGTTATGACTTTAGCAGGAATATTGGCACAAATGATGACTTGCTGGCTGAATTCAACAGTTTTCTGTGCTTTTGCCAATGGTTGTTGCTATGATTACTAGGGCTAGCTGTGAGAGCTGCCCAGAATTCATCAAGCATTCAGAAGAAAAGGAAAGCAGTAATTATCCCAGCATCCCTGCTTCCTCCTGGCATGATGCTTCCACACCCCAAGCCTGACCCAAAGCCCTTTGAAATCAATGGAAAGACTTGGTAGCCCACACTGATTTGACTAGTAGACCAGGCCCATGGCCATGCAGCTAGCTGGGAGAGCAGTGCTATTGCTTCTCAGCAGGCAGGAATGTGCCCTTTAGCTCTCTCCTGCTAATATTCCTAGTAAAGGCTGAATCTCTCTAGTCCAGCACCCTCGAGACCTGACCAGTGCCAAGCCAGAGAATTTGCCGAACCCTGGGAGGTCAGTATTGTCAAGCGCTATTACCAACACTTCCACTGCTTACTGGACTCTTAGAAGACACTTGGGGTAAGTTAGAGCTATATAATGGCACACAACACTGAGCCAGGACTGGTGGCTGTAAACAAACTGTATGGGACCTTGGAAAACTTGGCCACACCCATGATAAGTGGACGTGCGGCTAACTGCAATCATGCCAGACCACGGATGTGCCCGACTAGAGAGGTTTAACCTGTGTGGAGTCGTGTCAGATTCAATGAGAGAGTAGGCTAGTCATGCAGCACCCTGGTGGAGGGCATCTGAACATTGCTAACCTGACTCCTCACGTCTAGATTCAACTCCTACATGGTTAATTTTTAGAAATATTAATTGATTTGTTCCCCAATTTCTTTACTTCTGCCAGAGACGGAACTGTGTCTGCATGGTGTAGAAAGGCCTGAGCCTTGAGACAGTTAGGGTCACAAGTTGCTTACTCACTCTCCCAGATCGTTATTGCAGATGTTAGGTAACAGACCTAGCCCTGGTTCCTGAGATAAGCCACAAGTGATACCCTCCCCCAAACAGACACAGAACCCTTTGTTGATGGCCAGTGAGCTAGTGGGAATTCATTTTTCAAGCCACGTTTTGAGAGACCATTTCTGATCTTCATTTTAACTAATTCTTGTTTCTGTTTTTCTTGCCAAATACAAATGTTTGGAAAAAGAGTTCAGAATCTGATCCCTTTTGAGGTCATCATTAATTTTTTCCACATCTTCATTTATTAATGGACCTGTTGTCTCCTGGGTCTTTTCTTTTTTACATCTGTAAAACCTTTCATATTCATTCCCCTTAGCCCTTTTTGCTAGCAGTTCATTTTGCCTTTGTTGTCCTTATCTTCTCTCTGCAGGCTGTCACCAACTCTGAATTTGGTTGCCTCCCCCTTTCTCATTTCCAGTGCATTCTGACAAACAGAGGCTAGGGACATCATCCCTGCCCATCCTGGCTAGTAGTCATTGATGGACCTAATCTCCATGAATTTATCCTGCTCTTTTTGAACCCTGTTATAGTCTTGGCCTTCATAACATCATTTAGCAAGGAGTACCACAGTTTGACTGTGGGCTGTGTGAAGAAAAACTTCCATGGCTACATTTAGACTGGCATGATTTTCCGCAAATGCTTTTAATGGAAAAGTTTTTCCGTTAAAAGCATTTGCAGAAAAGAGCGTTTAGATTGGCATGGACGCTTTTGTGCAAAAGCACTTTTTGCGGAAAAGTGTCCGTCCCAATCTAGACGCGGTTTTGCGCAAGAAAGCCCCAATCACCATTTTCACCACCGGGGTTTTTTTGCACAAAACAGTCCTGAGCTGTCTACACTGGCCCTCTTGCGCAAATACATTTTCCTGAACGGGAGCAGCATAGTATTTGTGCAAGAACACTGACAATCATACATTAGATCGTCAGTGTTCTTGAGCAAATTCAAGCGGCCAGTGTAGACCTATTAATTTCTTGTATTATGGGAAGGACTAAATAACTCTTATTTATTCAATTTTTCCACAGCAGTCATTTTATAGACCTCTATCATACCTCCCCCTCTCCCCCCAGTTGTCTCCTTGCCCAGTTGAAAAGTCCCAGTGTTCTCTCCTCATAAGACAGCTGTTCCTATCTCTAATAATTTTTATTGCCCTTTTCTGATGTAAAATTAATAGGTTAATGAAATAAAAAGTCTAAGGGTCTGTAACTGTTCCTTAGTGCTTATTAACTTATTCAAGCTCTGTCATTAAGCCAATAACAACCCAAGATTAATCAGAGTTCCTGTGTGTTTATACAAATGCTGTTCCTGAAAGCTAAGTAAATAAACAATTAGAATGTACTTGCTGAATTAGGACTTTTTGGCATTTCTGTTCAGGACAAGCAGGTGGTGGACTGAAAAGCACAGACATTTTCATTCTCATTTTCCATTGTGGTTAAGTGATTGTCATCTTTCTGCTTGCAGCCATCTACTTGAGCTCATTTCCTTCCGTGCAGCCCAGCTGATCAGCAAAAGCAATTTCTGTTTGTCTCACTGCATTTTATATTTATTTATTATCATAGTTCTCATATGTTAAAAAAAAATCTGAACAGTCCCAGGAAGCTTGAAGCTGTGACGTGTTTACTTAGTGTTGAAGTAACTAATTTGTGCCATGAATCCTGGTGATTCTGTTGATTTAAAAATTACATTGAAGCGAGGACACTCAAGCCAAATGATTTGAATAAACAAACTGTACACTGGTTGCACACTCTGTCCACATAGTGTGGCAGAGCTCTGCCTGTGCCCAGGGTCCTGCACTTCTGGCAGACAGTGTTCAGCCTAGAGGCTCGCTATACCCCACCACATGGCCTCTTTCTCTTTACTAGAGGCAGGGTTGCAGCCTATTGAGCCATCCTCATCACAGGCTAGTCCAGAATATGGGGGTGTATGTGTGAAGCCCTCTACAGGCCCTTTAGTGGTGGGGGGAGGGTTGTGGGGAACCTGGGCCCACCCATTACTCTGGGTTCCAGCCCAGAAACCCTCAGACAGTGGCAACAGGTAGGGGGTTTGTTCTACTCCCCATTTGGCAACTACTTCCCTGGGCCCCTTCCCCAAATGATCCCTCCCAGGACCTTCCCTCGGGTACCCAAGAAACTTATCCTGCTCCTCCACCGCTCTTTGCCTGATTTGCAGCTTGCAGCTCTCACCCAGACCTGCTCCCTCTCAGCACTTTGGCTCCTTCCTTCCTCCTTGCAGGCCCCAGAACTGACAGAAGAAGAGCCCTTTTAAACCAGTCTCTGCTGGTTCTTGATTGGCCCCAGGCATCTGATTAGCCTGACTCTCTTGGCACTGGAAGGCTCCTAATTGGCTCCAAGTGTTCTAACTGGCCTGAGTGTCCAGCCTGATTCTGGAAAGTGCCTGCTGGTTCCTGGCCAGCCCCTGCCACTTTACCCAGGGAGCAGAGACCTGCTTAATCTAGGGCTCACATACCTCCCTTCCAGTGCTCTTCTATAGCCATGTGACCTGACTTGGACACAGTAGGCATACCTGCACACAGCGATATCTGTATACCTACAGAGCTCTCATTTCTGTGGGGCCTTTCTGCAAAGAGCACCATAAAGTGAACTGTGAACAGGGGTTTTTATTCCTATTATGTGACATTTTAGAACAAGAAGTAAAAAGAATGTGGGAGTATTTTGCACAGGAAATAGATGAGACCATAGCAAGATTAAGCAAAGAAAGTTAGACATTTATGTGGATGACAAGGCTATTCAAAGTTAAAAGTGTATTGCTAACAAAAATCTTGGAAGGAATATTAAATGTTATACTTATGGACAAGCCGGCTGCTATTAGCAATCTCTAGCTTTTAGAAATCAGTATGATTTCTTATGCAAGGATCAGATTACCCTATATCTTCTGGTCTATACTATTATGTTGATCACTTTCACAAGACTAGAATATATTTTGTACAAAGCAAGCCTTATGAAGTATCATTTGAAACCTATAACATGCTGGACATTATTGTCCTTGTAAAATATATGTATCAACATTGTATGTGAAGTTATAAGACAGGGCTACTCAACACACAGCCTGTGGGCCGCATGTGGCCCATAGCCCATTTATTTGCGGTGTGCGGTGTGGTTTGGGTTTACGCGGGGCTCAACACGTGGCCCGCAGGTGGGATCCTTTGAACATGGCCTCCACTGAGAACGGCGAGGTGTCTCCCATGTGGGGTGAGCACTGAAAGATGCAAGCGGACGGGCCAGCTGCAACAGAAGGGTATAGAGTGTCGGCATTTCTAGCCCCCCAGAGAGGAGGTGCTGGGAGCGCGGGGGCATTGTGGGAAGTGCTGGCTGCTTAGCCTGGTGGGCAGAGCCTGAGAGGTACTGACTGGCTCACACTGGCCACATTTGGGTCCAGCACTGCGGCTTAAGGCTTAGTCTTTGTATTCATGCCCGTCTGTGTGAAAGAAGCTATTTGCATATATATTTGCATATATATACAACCACACTTAAGTTGCGGCCCTCAGCATGTGCTGTGAGTATCATTGTGGCTCCCAGGGCTTCCAAAGTTGAGTAGCCCTGTTATAAGATTATGCTGTGTAGCATTGTTATAACCAGAGCTGGTCTTAAGGGCGGGTGAGCCGGGCGGTCGCCCAGGGCCGCCATTTGGTTAGGGCCGGCCCTGGTTATAACATGTCCCAAAGTTAAGAAAAGCAAGCTCAAACCATTTTTTTAAAGAAAAAGGGCTTGTCTCCATTATGCTGGGGATCAATGCTACAGTGATCAATCCACCAGCCATCGATTTATTGAGTCTGCTTAGATGCGATAAATCAGTCTCCGAGCACTCTCCCATAGACACCGGTACTCTGCTAGGATGAGAAGAATAACTGGTATCAATGGTAAGTGGTAAGAATAGCCGGAGAACAGAGTAAGTATGTCGATTTCAGCTATGCTATCTGTGTGGCTGAAGTAAGGTATATTAGATGAACACTAGGGGTTAATGTAAACAAGGCCAAGACACACCAACACCACAGCCAGGTGGCAAAGAGCTATCAGCTGCTTAGCTGCCATTCCCCAGCAACAGGGAAGGTGTGAATAAGAAATTTACATTAAATTACAGTGACACTTCAGCAGTCACATCCACAAGAATCTGTTTGTTGCTTGGATCCCAGAGGTGGAGGCGAGGAGTAGCCTTCAAGGTGGGGAGAAAGGTATAAGAATGGAGGATACACACAACACAATACCTCTCTCCTCCTTCATCTCTGCTCATGACATCAATGACTCTCAAAGAACTGAACTAAGTGGGAGAGGTCCCAGGCTGAAAGGAAACCAAGCTTGTGAGATTTATTGCAGCATATGGTGAGACAAAATCTTTGCTTTTGAGTTCACATAGCTTGTTAAATTAGGTATTAGCTGCATTTTACTCCTTATTTCCTGACTTGTATGCGCCATCACTTGTAATCACTTAAAAGCTATCTTTCTGTAGTTAATTAACTTATTGTTTTATCTAACCGGCATGTGTGGGAAACTCCATTTGGGATAACAAGGGTGATGCGTAAAGCATTTTCCTTTGATGAAATGATGGACATTCTCAGAGCTCATGTTGTCCTGCCCAGCACACTACTGAACAAGATACACATTTCTGGGAAGATGAGACTGGGATCAAGAATTTGCAGGTGTCTCCCCGTATGTCATTCAGGAATGATTGATCAGTGCTCTTGTATTTAGCAGGAGTGTATTTGCATGCTGAAGGCTGTGAGAGCAGGCCAGGAGTGAATGTTTTAACAGCAAAGTTATGTGAAAAGGACTGGAGGCTAGAGAATTAAGGGGGCACAGCTGTTCAGCAGCCCAAATTGTACCCTGGTCAGCTTTTATTAGCTATCTCTAGCTATTAGAGATCAAGACGAGGCATAATGTATTATGGGTACAGGACTGGAGGCTGTAAACACACTTTATAGGGCTACAGGAAACTTGGCCACCCCTATAATAAGTGGACATCCGGCTAACTGAAATCTTGCCAAAGCAGAGAATGCTGGACTAGATGGTACTTCGCTGTCTGACTCAGTATAACCCCTATGTACCAATGTGGTGCTAGGGGAGATCACATATTTTATACCCACAGAACAGGGGAGAGTTTTCCTCACTAGTGATGTTAGATATTGTGTTTTCAGTAATCATGTAGCTGCAACCATTTTTAGTGGTTACACAGTTACTAAAATACTCCCTGGGAGCAGGACTGGCAGCCAGTGTACTCCTGGCTACCCCTGCCATCCTGCGCTGCTGCTTCCGTATCAGAGGCAGCAATGCAGGGTGGCAGCAGTCCCTGTCTTTGGGGAGCCCGAGCTCCCTGCAGACAGAGGCTGCTCTGGCACCCCATGGAGCAGCCTCTCTACAGTGAGCCTGGGCCACTGCAGACAGAGGCTGCTCTACAGCAGCAGCCCCTGCCCTCTCCCCCGTGCTGCTTCCTCTGATACTGAGGCAACAGCGTATGTTTGGGGGGCAGATGGCTCACGGAGCTGGTGCTTGTAAGGAGCCGTCTTTTAACCTGGCTCCCCCAAACACCAGCTCCTGCCTTTCACCCCTTGCTGCCTTCCACAGGATCCCCACACATATCGGCTCTCACCTGCCCCCCTCTACTGCTACCTCTGATAGAGAGGCAGCAACGTGAGAGGAGGGAAGGAGAGGGGAGGGCAGGCAGCTCCGCAGGAGCCAGTACACGCAGGGAGATGGCTTGAAAGCCGGCTTCCCGTGTCTACCGACTCCTGCCTGCCCCTTTCACGCTCCATGCTGCTGCCTCTCTATCAGAGGCAGCAAGGGGAGGGGTGTAGTGTGTAGTCGTTTGGATTAACTGATAAGCCCAACTTTATTGGTTAATCATTTAAACATCTATATGCTAACATCCCAAAGTTTGGCTGATCTCGCCTGTTCTCCACAGTATGGATGCCAAAGGAAATGTACGAGAAATTGCAATCTGTGAAGTCCACAATGCTGTCTTTTTAGTTTGTTAAAGGAACATTTCTGTCATTAAACTAATGTGTTACATGGACTGGCAGTGTGAATAGTGTATTTGTTCCTAGTCAGTGCTTTTGGGTTTGTCTCTACAAGGAACTGGCTTGTGGTTTTGTTTTTGTGGCAGTGACCCTTTGTAACACCATACCCGATAATGTCGTTCCATAGTGAAATTGCACATTGTAAGGAGCATGACCCAATTGATCAAATTCTTGTAAAATATACTCTGGTTGAGTTTTACTCTGCCTCTGCCCGCCTGCATGTCAGATAAATGCTGCGATCATCCCTCCAGCCTAGACATTTCTGAAACATTAAATAGTTATTCCAATTCTGCTTCTTTGCCAAGATGCCGGCGTTGTTTTAAGCAAATTTTAAGGCCTGATTTTCAGAGGTGCTGAGCAGCCAAACTTCCACAGAAGTCAGTGAGAGCTGCTGTTCAGATGCTCTGAAATCAGGCCATTCATATGTAGGGACAAATACAGGAAGAGGTGTGCTGCTAGCGCAGTTGCTGCATCGTGTAGCTAGCCTGTCAAAAAGCAGAGGTGCATTACTGTCCTGTCTTCTGCCACCCACATGGTACCACAGACATTATTCTTGGGTTCATTCATAGATTCCAAGATGAAAAAGGACCATTGGGATCATTGTAGAACACAGGCCAGAGGGCTGTCCCAAAATGATCCCAGAGCAGATCTTTTAGAAAAATCATTCAGTCTTGATTTAAAAAAGAGTTTGTGATGGAGAATCCACCACCACTCTGGGGGAATTGTTCCACTCGTGAATTATTCTCACCATTAAAATGTATGCCTTATTTCCACTCTGAATGTGTCTAGCTTTGAGGTTTGCTATTGGATCATGTTATACCCTCCTCTGCTAGACCGAAGAGCCATTATTACATATTTGTTCCCCCTGTAGCTACATATAGACTGCAATCAAGTCATTCCTTAATCTTCTCCTTGCTAAGATAAATTGATTGAGCTCTTTGAGTCTGTCACTATAGGCATGTTCTTAACCCTTTAATCATTTTTAGGGCTCTTCTCTGAACTGTTTCCAGTTTGCCAGTAGGCTACTTTACACAGACAGAGGAGTTTTGCTTTGGTTGCAGTTAAGTCTCTGCTCCCCTGAGGTGATTTTGCAAAGTACACACATTTTGTTGTCTCTTAATGCTGTTTGGATGCTTAGGGCCATGTATTGATCTGTATATGCAGCTCCCATTGGCTGTCCCCAGTACAAATGCACAGCTGGTACACAATAATGCTTTTTCTGATGAAAACACAACCAGTGAACTTCATTAAAGGGCTGCAGTGTACGCTGTAGAGCAGAGCTACTCAACTTTGGAAGCCCCAGGGGCGACAATGACACAGGACATGCCGAGAGCTGCAACTTAAGTGTGGTTGCATATACATGTAGATATATATGCAAATAGCTTCTTTCACACTGATGGGCACGAATACAAAGTTTAAGGCAAGACTATACAACATGCAGGCCCCATTTAAGTCAGTTCTGCTGATATTAATAAGATGCAATATTTACCCGATTTCCACCCGTATGACAGCACTTTGAATGAGCAGTGACAGTCCAGGAATTTAACTACTGAAACGCATATCAACAGAAGACCTTTATATTGACTACTTTTTGTTTTGGCTCCCACCTACGGGCCACACGTTGAGCCCCTCGTAAACCCAAACTGTTTGTGGCCCGCAGCGCAAACAGGCTGCGGGCTGCGTGTTGAGTATAACCTGCTCTAGAAAGATGGAAGCAGCCTGAAATGTTGACGACAAAGGCAACTTGTCCTGGGAGTGTCCTCTTCTAGTGCATGGCCAAGGTGTTTGTGAGAGTAGCAGATGGTGGAGGGATAAATGTAGCTGCTTGGCAAACCGTTGCTTTTTTAAATCATTGTTGTACCCAGATGGTGAGTTGGACTGAGAAATGAGTGAGCAGCTTGGAACAACGAACTGGCATAAACCAAAATGTGTATGAGAATGTATTAACGTAATTAATAATCCAGTAACCTGATGTGCAGGAGGTCAGACCAGGTGGTCATGATGGTCCCTTCTGGCCTCTAGATGTGTTACCCTGTCGTTAAAAAGGATCTGGGTCCATATGAACCCTGTGTCCACAAGGCCAATCCATTTCTTACCTCCGCTTATCTCTGAGCAGCCTCCTCTTCATTAGTTCTTGACTGTCTTCTCTTCTGAGAGCTGCATTGGTTACAGGCAGGTGTTGATTTTGCCTAGGAGATGAGACAGTTGGGTGGTTGAAGTATTTACATTGGATATAAAGGAGATACAGCTCCTGGCATAGACTGAGAACTGCTGGCGTTTCAGCCTGTGCTGTCTCACCAGCTCCCCAATGGCCTCACGTAGGGCACGTCTACATTACAAATAAAGATGATGGCACAGGGAGGCATATCTAGCGAGCCCAGGTGACTTAGTAGTGAAGACAGGATGACACAGGATTTAGGACAGGCTCGCTGGGGACCCTGGGTGCATACGTGGTGGGGTTGCCAGCCTCCACTGTCGTCTGTGCCACCACCTTTCTGACTAGCTAGGTTGAAAGGCGGCTTGGGTATGGCTGCTCCTGGAACAGTCGCATCTTTCTGGGTGGTGTGGCCATCCCCAGAGAAGCTGGAAAGCACGGGGGAGCAGATTGAACCTTGTGGGACCATAGAGATACAGCTTTGGAAGTGGATGAGCAATTGCCCATCATGACCCTCTGGGTTCAAGTTCATACGTTTGTTCTTTGTAGCTGTAAATCTTTTATTGTGAATAAACGAATATAGAGCACCTTGCCAGTGAAAATGACCTGTCCATCTCTTTCTGTGCTGCAGGGAACTTCTGGACATGACCTGCCGTCTTGCCAACACACTGAAGAAATACGGAATACGCAAAGGGGACAGGGTGGCAATCTATATGCCTGTGACGCCCCTGGCTGTGGCCGCCATGTTGGCTTGTGCCAGAATTGGTGCTATTCATACAGTTGTCTTTGCTGGATTCAGTGCAGAGTCTTTAGCTGGGAGGATCATTGACTGTAAGTAGTTTCAAAACGATGAACGTGCTCTACTCCTTGAAGGCTTGACCCTTTGATGAAGATTCAACATTCAGCTTGCAAAGAAAAGCACGTAAGAACGGCCACACTGGGTCAGAGCAAAGGCTTATCCAGCCCAGGCTCCTGTCGGCCCACAGCGGCCAGAGCCAGGTGCCCCAGAGGGAGGGAACCCTCACATGATCTCTCTCCTGTCACCCTTTCCCAGCTTCTGGCAAACCGAGGCTGGGGACACCATCCCTGCCCCTCCTGGCTAATAGCCATTGATGGGCCCATCCTGACACACCTGAAATATGGCTGGCTTATTCTCATTTTGCTGGGCAGTTCAGTCTCTCCTTAGCAGAGCATCAGAGTACTGCCACATCGTCGACTCTGTCTGCTCCTGACTGATTTGAACTGCTATGGGTTTAAGAAGCTTTTAAAATCACTTAACATTCAATCAGTTTTAAATTGCTGCCAAATAATGTTTAAACCGTAGGGAAAACTGGGACCTCTGGCAAGGGGCTGGTTATGTTCTCTTAGAGTGAAATGACAGTTTCCTTGTGCAGTCTTGTGAAGTGCTAAGTCTGCAGCATATAATTAATTTGTATTTCTGAAGCGCTTAAAGTCCCCAATTAAAGATCTGGGCCCACTGTGCTAGTCACTGTATAAACGTATATAGACAGGTGCTACACCAAAGAGCTTATTATATCATTGGATAAACCAATGCTATACAATACAGAAACAAAGTCTCAAAAGGCAGAGATCTAATGCATAACTTTAGGTGCTATGATTATTAGCAGTACATCTTCTAAAAGCAGTACATCTTCTAAAAGCAGTACATCATCTTTCTGCATGGCTAGCACGAGGAATTAAGTCTCATGGAGGTTTTTTGAATGGAAAGTAATTTAGGTGGGGCAAGTAAAGGTTTTTGGCTTCTCTTTTATCTCTGGTAACTAGTAAAGAGTTATGGGTAAACATTCGTTTATTATACAGCTGTATAATCTGCTACATAAATAACATACCATGAAATATGTGTTGCAATTTGAAGTGCTATGCTGAAGTGGTGCAGTTGTGATAGAGCTCGCAGGAAAATCCTGAAGCCCCCATGAGAGCTAACTGGGTGCTAGAAATCCATTGGCATCTCTAAAACAAACATGAACAAAAAACCAAACAAAGAACACTGAATTTGCTCAAGATTGGGGCTTAATGGAAGTTTTGAAGGGGCTATAATATCTGTTTCACAGAAAGGGGTGTTGTGTGGAAGAAGATGGTTTTTACTCACTATAAGGGTACATCTACATAGCAGCGTTTTTTTTCAGAATAATTGACGTTATTACAAAATAACGAAGTGTGCGTCTACACAGGAAGCCATTTCGACATAATGTCAGGCTACAGGACTTTTTACTCCGACTCCTGTAACCCTCATTTCACAAGGCATAAGGGAAGTCGAAGTAGGAGTGTTTGACTTCCTGCTGTGTAGACTGTGCCAAAAGCCAAGTTAAGCTATTTCAATTTCAGCTATGCAAATGACATAGCTGAAGTTGCGCATCTTACTTTGACTTTTGCTCTTCTGTGTAGACCTGCCCTAAGCTGTCTGATCTAATTCCCGTTACAACTAGGGAAAGACTCCTTTATTTTAGTAAGTTTTGGATCCAGCCCTAATTCTGTTCCTCTGCCTAAGAGACTGGAAAGGTCATCTTGCCTTCAGTGTATGAGGATTAGAAGGAGCATTTGCCAGTGATGTAGGCTGCTACTGTTTGCTAGAGTTTCTGAGTAGCCTCACCATTGCAACGGGCTGTTTAACATCCCCTAGGCTAGTGACACTGGAGAAGGTAGTGAAAAACAAACTGATAGGTCTGCCAAATCTCTCTCTCATTAGCTGGCTGCAAAGCTGTCATTACCTACAACCAGGGAGTCAGGGGAGGACGAGTTGTAGAGCTGAAGAAAACTGTGGATGAAGCTGTGAAGAGCTGTCCCAGTGTCAAGCATGTCTTCGTGGCTCAGAGGACAGACAACAAGGTCCATATGGATGATCATGATATTCCTCTTGAAGAAGTATGTTGACTTTGTTAAATGTAATCCTTCTATCAGGTATTTCCTGCAGGGTGTGATGGTTTATAACTCAGCAGAGGGAGCCTCATACATTGTAATACAGCCACTCCCCGAGTTACGAACGAGTTACGGACCTGTTCGTAACTCGGATCCCATAGAGTTACATGGCGACCGTGCTGTTCGTAAGTGCGGATTGCCATTTGTAACTCGGATCTGCATTTACGACTGCTTTGGTCGTAAATGCGGATGGTTGTAAGTGGAGGTGGTCATAACTCGGGGAACGACTGTAAACAGGTCCCCGGGCCAACTAACAAATATCTTTTCAGGGCAAATCAGAGGCAGGGCTAGAATCTGTATTATTAAAATGATTATGTAAGGGCCATACTAGCAGAGCTAAGAAAAAAGTACAAATTAGCTTAATCTAGAATGGGCACACTAGTAAATAACCCAGGTATTTTATATTGGCCTTTGGTGCTATGTAGTCTCAGTGCATTATACTGACAAGGAAGATCTATATGATCTGTGTATTCTCATTGCATAAATGAGGTAGATTAAAAGAATTTGAAGAAAAATTACATCTTTTCTTTTCTCTCCTTTTAGTATTTGAAGCCTAATTTTTTTCTCTCTGATCTGATGGCTACAGATGCAGACTGCTGGCTTCAGTCCATCCTCTCTGGCATGTGTAACAAAGAACATGTCTACATGGGGGTCAAAGACCCAGCTGGCCTGGATCAGCTAAGTGAAGCTGGTGGGGCTCAGGTTCTGGGGTTAAAAAATTGATGTGAAGACATTTGGGGTCATGCGGGAGGGTCCCAGAACTCAGGCTCCAGCCCAAACCTGAATGTCTGTCTACACAGCAGTTTTTATCCATAGAGCCTAAGCCCTAGGAGCCCGAGTTAACTGACTCAAGCCAGTCACAGCTTTTATTCACTGTAGATGGGCCGTCAGTTGACTCCATCCTCGGTCACCAGTTTGGCATACTCCAAGACGCCTTCTGGTGTCCTAGTCTTAACCTCTCACAGATCAGAGTAATAGCTGTGGACCTTCCCCTAAGTCCCTCAGTACTCACCCCTCTTCTGTTCTAAATCTGATTTGTCAGTTTTATAATGTGTTCACTTTTTTCATTTTATTCCTTTGGTATATGTGGTCATGCCAATTCTCTTCTAGAATTTGATCTGAGGAAGAGGCCCACGAAAGCTCATCACCTAATAAACCATCTTGTTAGTCTTTAAAGTGCTGCACAGTCCTCTCTTTTGTCTAAACAAATGGCGATACTTACCGTAGCTGGAGCTTCTGCTGCTTTACACACAACAGGGGTCCTAGAGGTGTTACTGGCCCTGACTGTACTGGTTAATCCCAGTGACCAGAGCAATGCCTTCCGTTGAGGGAACCAGAGCAGCCTACTGCAGATTCTCCCTAGTGTGGACAGGAACTTTCAAATGTTACAGCTGCATCAGTTCAGAAAATAGTCCCTTGAATTCCATTCCACTGTGGACTGCAATGCCCAGTGCTTGGAAATTACCCCAAATCCTCTCTCCCTACAACAGTGCTAAGAAATCCCAGATCATATCGACACTACGACAGCAGCAGCATGATTCTGTCAATGTCATTTATCATCCAAAACTGGACATAGTGCATGGAGCTGCAGGAATAAACAAGATGCAGGAGAGGTCTTAATGTATGGAAAGGACAGTGTAATTGTCCCATCTCCATTGAGAAGGATTGTTTGGAACTATTTACAGTTGATATGGCCTGGGGAAGAAAGAGTGATCATCAAAATGTGTTTCAAATGGTACCCCAGGAACATGCAGCTTGATGCAGAGTAGAGGTGTCAGTTTGCCGGGAGCAATAAACAAAGTACTTGTCCCTTTTGCCACTGGAAATTGCAGCTAAAAAGTTCCTCATGAGTAAAAATACCTGCACTGTGCCCAGTATGGTCTGCATAGATAGGAGGTACAGCTAGACAGTAATAATAAACACTAACCAGAACTAGCCTGCCTTGTTCGTTCATGAATCCTGTGTAAACTGCTGCAGTGATGCCTCCCTGATCCTGTAAATAACCTGAAACAGTCGTTGGGAGAGATGTGAACAGACCAGGCATCAGTTAACCCTACAGTCAGTGCTGTTAACTCTTTCCTTGTTGACGATTTTAGTACCAGCATCAGCTACCTTGTTTATCCCACAACCTCAGACTGCAACCCCAGGTGCCAAAAGCCCTACCCATTCCTCTGTCTGGTAGCTGCCCCAAACTTCCCACAGTGTATTTTTATACAGCAGTCTGAGAGACACTAAAAAGATGGGGACAGTGTGAAAGAAACAGTGTTAAAATAAGTGACACAGGAATATGGTACAGATCAGCAGGACTTGAACTCAGGCCTCCAGGCAACCAGTAATCTCCTACTGACACTCAGTGGCAGCTGTAACCTGGCTGCCCCAGGTGGCCCACAGCGGTTTCTGTGACTGCCCTCTTCTGAACCCCTGGCATTTATGTTGGCTCTGACTTGGATTCTGACTCCCAGTTGATCCCTGAAACCCAAGCACTAACCCTTATGCCTAGAACTCGCCCTCAGCCTGACTCCAATTCTTGGTTTTGGCTCCTGGCTCTCAAGGTCCTACCAAGATCCTGACACAGACGAAATCATTCATTTTCTTATTTAATTCACTACTGTGCCCCAGATTTGAATGGAACTGACACTGCTGCAGAATCACCACTCTTCTGCATTGGTGTGCTGCAGGGGCCCGTTGATCACCCTGCCGATTTCGGTTTCTTTTGCTGTAGGGCGTGTGGGAAATGGGTCGTAGTCCCAACCCTGGCAAGTCAGTCTGAATACACATTGACGAAAGGCCACAGTAAACATGTGAATGATGAGAGCTATCATTTGTCTGGGATGTAAAATTCATTTCTGAGCCTCTGGAGGCACTTGCTGTGGTAGGATTGATCTGTCCGAGGCTGAGAGGCGATTGGAACTAGACACATGTGTGCTTGTAAATATGGGTCACCTGCCAGTACTTAAAGGGCACTTGCACTTAGTCATGTGGCTCTCGGCAGACAGATACCTAAGGAATCTTGGAAGCGCTTCTTTTCTGAGAGTAGCATGAGTCTGCAAGGAGCAGGCCACCTGCCCGTTTCTCCAGCCAGAAGTGAAGTATTTGGAATACACTCTGAGTGACAGGTGTGGCACACCCCAGGAAAAGACTGCAGCTGTAGTCCTGGCAGCCAGGCTGAAAATGGCGTCTGAAGAATGATTGTCTTCAAGTCTACGACCTTCTACGCCATTTTCGGGAAATCTTTCAGCCATGCTGCAATCTTCATGCGTATTGTTGCAGCGTGACAAGCCATGGAAACAGAGGAGTATTGCTGGCACTTCAGATGAATGAAAGCCAAAGCCAGGACCAAGCAGTGCCCTGGGATAGGATGTTTCTCACACAGCCCTCCACAGATCTGTGCTGTAGGAATTGTAATGTGGCACATGGCTGAAGATGACAAAAGACTGGTCCTCTTTATTATTAATATAGTCTATATTAAATGATTTTCACATTTCCTGGGCCTCTGCCCCATCCCACACAGACAGATGCAAAGAAACAAATGTACTCATGGAGACTTTAGTCAAATTCAAGCACCAGACTTTAGTCTGAATTTATTTCTCATGGTGATGGGCTTAAGTCCTCTGGCTGGATCTCTCTCTTGGACCCAGTCCTGGCAATTGTCTTCCTTCTCCCACACGTGTGGCCGATACAGTGCCCCAGCTGTGCAGTGTGGACCCATGCTGCTCTGAGGGAGCAATGGGAGACACACGCAAGAAAAGAACCTTTTATTATGACACAGCTCCACTAATATCTCTGTCATTTTGCGTAGGTACATACTCAGCCCTGTGAGTCAGCTGTACCAGGGTTGGCCTGGTTGAGCTTGCTGCACTGGGCACTGGTCTTATCTATTTAGTGTTATAATACTGAAGGCTGGCAATCAGAAGGATTTAGTAATGGCAATGGTTTACTAACGTTGCATATGAATTTTCAGGCATGGTGCCATTGGAAAGTACAGCTGAAGAGACCCTGTTCTCTCCCAAATGAATAGGTGTGCAAAATATGGCCAGTCAGATTTTGTGGTAGAGGAGGCTTTGGAACACTAGAGAGAACGGAGACTCTCCCACCCGAACCCGGTGGTTTGTGTTAGGAGACCTGCCAACCTCTTCATGCTGTGGAGCAGGAACGAGACAGGGTCTGAGAGCGCACTCTGAGACATGCCGCGTTGTGGCTGATGCGAGATGCGTTCTGTGTTCGGCATTTGATTGTGATTGAGCAGAAGGCAGTGGAGTTTGCATATGACAGTAAAGAACACCTGGCCCTTGGCACTTGTGCATGTGGGCAAATGGCTGACTTGACTTTGGCTCTGCATTCATATTCACTTTCCTGAGAAAGCTAAATGATGCGTCCTTTGACAGGGCAGCAGCAGTAATTTCAGCATCCACAGCAACCTTAACAAAAACCACAAAGGAGCTTACTTCTATTTTGTATATTCCCTGGGAAGATGGTGTTTGATAACGGACCACAAGTAAGCACAAGGAATTCGGTATAAATTCCAACAGTTTATATGGAAGAAGAAAATGAAATCATCCCTCCTCTTCAGATGGACAGAAACAGTAATAGAGAATCAGTAAAGTCACTGAAGAAACAAGCGCGAAGTACTGCGCCAGCAAAATGAAATGACCCTGTAAGCAGGTACACTGCCTACCCTGTTCTGAAGGGAGTTTACACATGTGAGACACAGTCCAGGCTCATCCCCTTCCTAGGAGTTGGTTGGTTTCCTTGATCATTTAAGTAACAAAAACTTACGTTTCAGTCTAAACTTTCTCTCCAAGATTAGCTGTTCCTGGAAGAGTTGTTTTTGCAGGACATCTGTCCCAAATCTGTGTCCTTACGAGGGACCTCGACCTTTCCAATATCCAGACTGAACTAACTGAATCCACCTGCTAGTACGAATCGGCACTTATTCTATTCATGCAGGGGTCAGGTGCTGGAGAACACAGTGACTCTTTGGAGCATATGCTCACAGCCTGAGCCCTTAATTATTTCTCATGCACCAGGTCACACTGACATGGTAAAAGTCTCAGAGGGGTAGCCATGTTAGTCAGTAATTGTAAAAACAATGAGCAGTCCTGTGGCACCTTGGAGACTAACACATTTATTTGGTCAGGAGCTTTCATGGGTAAAACCCACTTCATCAGATGAGTTGGAGTGGAATTTATAGAATCCAGGGTATATATAATAGCAAAGGCAGAGTTACCTGTAGGACCAGCATTAATGGAGCTAATTAAGTCAGGGTGTCTTAGTCGAAGTATTTGGTGTGGAAATGCGACCATCCAAGGCGGGGAAATTGCTTTTGTAGTGTGGTAACCAGTTAGGATCTTTTAACCAGGGGTGAAAGTAACTTAAATTTCTTACAGGTAATGTCCTATCACAACCTCCCCCACCAGGGGCTCTCTGGCCACTGGCCCTTCCGCCTTCCCATCAGGGGTTGCCCAGCCACTGGCCCTGCCACCCCCGGGAGCTCTCCGGCCACCGATCCTGGCCCCTGAAAGGGCTCTCTGGCCACTGGCCCTCCCACCCCCACCAGAGGCTCGCTGTCTGCTGGCCTCCATCTTTGGGCAGGGGGCGAGGGGCAGGGGCAAGATTAAGGTCCCGCCCCCAGCTGGCCACTTTCTCACTGGTGCACTGCGGCAGGGCGCTCTGGCTTACTTTCACCTCTGTTCAAGCCTAAGTTAAGATCTATATCCACGTCTAAGGTGCCACAGGAGTGCTTGTTGTTTTACTTTGGACGCTTACTGAGTGCTCAGCTGCTGAATTATTCCTGAAGCCATGGCTAAGAAACAGATTTCGCTCTTTTCAGACTTAATCTGCTAAAATCCACGTAAACGAAGCAAGTGAGACAAGAAATCTAGGCTAGGGCGTACGGATCGCGGGCTAAAGCTTAGTGAGACAGCAGCGGTGCGATCCCCCCAGGAGTGAAGGGAATTGGGCAATCAGAAGCCGTGTAAAGCAGCTGGGTCTTTAATAGCTCTTGTTTTTGTTGGGTCAAGAGTAGGTGCTCCTCGGCCATCCAACGCAGGGGTGGGCAAGACAGCCGCCACAGATTGGGTCCGGCCCGTGGCCCACCCTGCTGCCTCCCTCCCCCGCCTTCAGGCCAGTGAGACCTGGAGGCAGGGGGAGCACTCAGTCTCCTCTCCCCACCAGGTGTGCACAGTACCAGAGGAAACCACCAGCTGTTCAAAACAGCTGGCAGCTCCCTCTAGGTGCCCCTTGTAGGGTGGGGGCGAGAGGCAAAGACTTCACATGCTCCCCCGCCCCTAAACCCTGATTAGATTGGAGGTGAGGGGGTGCACAAAGTCTCTTTCCATTGCCAGGGGCGCGCGGCACCAAGAGGGAACGACCAGCTGTTCAAAACAGCTAGCAGCTCTCTCTACAGAATGGGGGGCAAAGACTTCATGCGCTCCCCCACTCCCCAGGCCAATAAGGTCTGTGAGTGAGGAGCATGGGAAAACTCCTGGCCCCTCCCTTTCCACCCCAGGCCCTGCCCCTTTCAGGGCACCCCAGGACCACTTCAGAAATTTGTGAAGTGCCCCCCCCCTCAGATATTATTGCCCACTCCTGATCTAACGGGATCTCGGGGTGAAGGTTCTTCAGAGCTAGTTAGACAGTGAGTAGCACATTACATCAATGCTCCGAGGTTGTAGAAGCGCCATTTTCACCTACCACAGAGCCACCTATTACTAGCTCAGGGTCTAGGGAAGGGGCTAGCGAGCTTCTGGGTTCTCTGAACACAGGGCCAGATCTGCCACCCTGCCCCATCAAAGCCCGCTGATGTTGGGAAAATTCCTATTGACTTCAGCGGAGCCCATCAAGTCCTTTGTGACCAGCCTGGCCTCTGCCAGCAAGACTGCTCCTGTGTGTAAGCAAGGCTGGCTGGGGAGATGCGCTCGCTGCGCCTGAAAACCGGATGCTGCTCTGGGGGAAGTCGAAGATGAAGGCGGAAGGAGTCTGCTAAGGCTGGAAGACTCTTGCCAGGGCTGATTCGTAGCCTCCCACTGGAATGGACGTCTGCTTTCTGGGTGGAGCGTGAAGTGCTGAGCTGTGCACAGTGAGCCCACTCTCCCCTGCCTTGCTCTTGGGCTGGGGCCCGGGGATGTCCGACTGCACTGGCAAAAGGGAGTGTCCCCAGGTGTAACAGCCACTGGGGAGAGGCACTAGGAGTCAGCCCCCTGGGGCAAGGAGTGGTGTGTGAACGGCATCATCCCGGGGTAGCTCTAGGAGGAACTGTGACTCAGATGCCCCGCTGAGGCATAGTTCCCCCCATCTCTCCGTATCCCAGAGGCGAGCCGGCCACGCTAGCAGCACCATGGGGCCAGCTGCTCTGTCCACTGCAGGGCTGGCACTGGGGTTGGACCTAAGCCTCCAGCCTCTCTCCAGTCGCTTGCTCTGGGGATGGAATAAGCAGGCCTGGAACCCCTCCTACTCCCGCCCACACTCAGGGTAACTTGAGCAGGGATAGAAGGGGCTCTTACCCCCTCCCTCCCGTTGGACCTGAGTCCATGGCATTGGTGTGCCTCGTGGACTGAGACACCCAGCTGCAGCCAAGGGGCTTCATGAGGACGTTGGCTGGGGGTGTTTGGAAGCATGGGGATTGCTCACAGGCTGCCTCTCTCTCGTCTCTTCAAGTCAAGTTTCTCCAGTGTCAGCAGGGTTCTCGCCCCTCGCTGGCAGGAAATGGAGGCGGGCATGGGGAGAGCCTACGTGTGAGTTAAAATGGAACTGAAAGTGTCAGTTAAAAAAGAGGAATCCTTAATTGGAGCTCAGCCCCTAAAGACCTTTCTAATATTGCCAGGGCTGCCTCGTGATGGGAGTCGCGCTTTGATCCTCCCAGGCTCTGGAAACCCACAGAGAGTCCCTCTGTTTTATGGATGGCTCCATGCACGCCTGAGCCTCACAGAAGGGTGGGACTGCAGACATCCCACATGAACGTGTATGTGGGGTGTGTGGCACTCCCTTTTGTGTCTGAGTGTGGGGAACAGAGAGTGCCTGTCATTCAGCATCCATGCTGGCTCTGTCACCTGCTCTGTCCTCGTGCCGGCTCCTTTTTCGTCTTCTCCGTTGTCTGTTTTTTAGTAAATACTCAGCTTGCCAGGCTCTCTGCAGCAAAGGATGGCATCTGCTGAGGCAAGGTCAGTTCTTTCACCTGCGGTTGGTTCGCTGGTGAGACACTTATAGTAGGTGCTGTTCTGGAAGGGTTTGCTGCACGAGGCTAATGCGTTTCTTTTGCTCCTTCTCTCCTCGTAGGAGATGGCCAAGGAGGCCCCTGTGTGTGCTCCTGAAAGCATGGACAGTGAAGACATGCTCTTCATGCTTTATACCTCAGGGAGCACGGGCAAACCCAAAGGGATTGTTCACACGCAGGCTGGGTACCTGCTTTATGCTGCTGTGACGCACCAGGTACCTGCCGAGAAAGAACGTTTGTGCTTTATCAGTAGTAATGTGGGACAGTTGTTTGTTTAATAAGGCTGCTTCTGTCCATGTTTGCAAATTGTCCAGCGTATTGCATGTAATGGAGTTGAAAAGTACACAAGAGCCCATTAATCATTAAATTGTATTGATTTGCTTTCCGGAAGTACTCTGTCTGGAGAGTCCGATCCCAGGGCTTGGAAGGAATGCGAAGGAGGCAGCCATTTCACCTGGCATTTTGAATTCATCCCTCATTGTCAATCTTGCTCTGCATTGCAGGGCTCTTGCTGCACACGGGTGCTGGGTTTCTAACAAGGGACGTCAGTTTGTGTGCCTGTCTGTTGCAGAGCAAACAAACGATTAATACTTACTGTTTCTGCCTCCACCACTGATTTGCTATGTGAGGTCAGGCAAGTCCATTAGCCTCACTGTACCTGCATTTCCCCCGAAGCAAAATGGGCCTAATGAGACCCTTGCAAAGGGGTGTTGTGAGGCTTCCCCTCTTGGTGTTTCTGCTTTGAGGTCCCCTCATGGAAAGTGTAGTAGAAATCCATGTAGCATTATAGCAAAGTTTCTAGAAGAGATTTCCGATCTAGTCCCCGGCCCCACTCACGTGTAATTTTCAGAGAGACCCTTTGGGGTTCTCATCTCAGCGGTGACCTTTAGAAGATTTGAAGATCCATTTGGGATGATGCGCTGAGCTGTTAAACCTTTCGCCAGTGGGGTGGTTACACCAGTCACCTTTTCCCCCCCAAATAACTGCAAGTGGTGTATACAAATCTGTGTGCTTCTCAGTCCAAAAAGAAGGATCCCAGCTTTGGTCTAGGCATTCAGAGTCTTGCTTCCCACACGGATGCTTTTGTCTAAACGTACAGCCCTTTGAGCACTAGGAAAGGTACTGTGCGAATGATCCAGCACTGGCCCTGGACCCGCTGGCTGGTAAGCTCCTTCCTGCCCCTGTCTCCATGGCCCTTTGATTCACATTTCAGGGTAGAGGTTTGGGTTCGGTGTTGCCTCTAAGCTGAGTGCTTGGGCAGCCATCCAGCAGAGATTCCAATGCCGCCCAGCTGATTAGCAGAGCGCCCACAGCCAGCAACATGTGCCTATACTGGTGGGGCACATCGGCACATGCCTCAGTGCACTTCACAAAATGTATTCTGCACATGGAAACAATTAGAAGGAAAATTGGTTGGGTTTTTGTTGTTTTCTCAGGGTTTTTTTTTAATTACTTAAAAGGTAAATCTAGCTACAACTTTCCAACTGTGGTAACATGTATCAGCTGCTGCAAGAAGACAGACTGCCTAGGCAGAATATTTCGGATAGCCAAGGAAGTATATAATCAGCCCCAGCTTAGGGATGTAAGTGACTAGCCAACTAGTGATGCGACTAGTCGCTCCCCCCTTGCTGCGTCACTCAGAGAGAGATGGAGGGGGGCTCTGGTAGGGCTCTTGCTACGGTTCAAAGGCAGAGGCGCCCTTATTGACTGATCAAATAGTCGATGGAAATCCCGTTGACGATTGGATTAGTTAATTCATCTACAGTTAATGTCCCTAGCCCAGATGCTGTTATCTGGCTAATGTGAAAGGCTGTTGGTGTATGAGGGTGCCTAGGGCAAGCTGAACATAACTGAGTCTCTTACGGAGACCTAGTCTCCTTCATTAACGCTCAGGGCATTTGCCTGGAAACAGTCAGAGCGCTTGTAACTGTGCAGTCGGTTAAATCCTGAGGCCCGACCCTGCAAGAAGCTCTGCCTGTCTGAGGAGCCGTTGGCCTTGGCGGGAACAGGTGCAGGCAACCTCCTACACATTGCAGGATCACAACCTTCACTTTTACTCAGGCAGACTCCCACTGAAACCCATGGGAATGTGTCTGGTTTGATTTGGCCCACTCCTTGGGTACGAATGGTGCTGTAGCCTTCAAACGCGAGGACAGCCTTGCCTCTGCGCATTTGTAGTTCGTGTGTCTGTGTGTGCTTGCTCTGTGTAGATGCATTAAAGGTAGCTTTGCAGGCTGAATTGAAATGGGTGCAGCACATATTATCTCTCTCAGCATCAGGACACAGCTTCACACTGCTTTTCTTTGCAGCATGTGTTTGACTACCAGCAAGGTGACGTCTTTGGTTGTGTGGCCGACATCGGCTGGATCACGGGACATAGCTATGTTGTATATGGACCACTCTGTAATGGGGGCACCTCTGTCCTCTTTGAGAGCACTCCATTGTATCCTGATCCAGGTGAGGGAGTAATTGGTTGCCAGTTGAATTAAGCATGTCTCTCGCTTAGGAGCCTGTCACGTGTGACCTGGCTGCCTTGGCTCCTTCCTATTATTACCTCTCCCGTGTCTCTTGAGGCTGTGACCATACACGCTAGAGATATATATGTGCCCAGGATAATACAGGTGCTCTCAGCATTGCTCTGTAGATACAGCAAGTAGAGGCTGTAGAGTTTTACCTTCGTGTTCTGCGTTTGTAACAGTAGCTTTGCTCTGTAACCAGAGAGACTAAAGGAGAATATTTGGGATTTTCCAGGTCGTTATTGGGAAACTGTACAGAGATTAAAAATTAACCAGTTTTATGGTGCGCCAACTGCTATACGACTTCTGCTGAAGTATGGAGATAAGTGGGTGAAGACGTATGACAGATCTTCCTTAAAAACCCTGGGATCAGGTGAGAGGAACAGGGACAGATTCTCAGTAGATGTAAATGGATGTTGCTCTGTTAGTCAGCATTGC
>CM057847.1:1090721-1102503 GCA_030068395.1 Apalone spinifera
GGGTAATTAAGGAGGGATTACACAATATTTATTCAATAACAGTAGCCTTTGAGATTTAAAAAAATAAAACACAAAATTGTCAACATCAGATGACATAATATGCAGAGTAACTACTCTTAAATCAAACTGTAGTAAGTTCTCAAGCAGCATGTTTCTTACTTTGCCTAGCTGTAATTTCAATTATTCTCAATGGAAGTATTTTCTGGTTAGTTTGGTGTTGATAATGATATGGACATATACAGATATTTACCAGTAAAAATCGAATCCTTCTGAACCTACATACATTGAAGGGAAAGCACATAGTGTACAAATCCTTTTCCCAGAATTCATCCTTCTTTCTTTCCTGTTTTGGATTTAGTGGGAGAACCAATTAACCATGAAGCGTGGCAATGGTTCTACCGCGTAGTGGGAGACAGCCGGTGCACCCTTGTTGACACCTGGTGGCAAACAGGTAAAAAACACTGCTGGGGAGGAAGAACATGTTTGCAAGGAATGATCATGGAGCAGTTAGAAAGTGGTGACAACTTTACCACTTTTGGGGGATTTTTTTCCTGAACACATTTTATTAACATTTTTGAGTTTTTTTCCAGCAAATGTTGATCCTCTCGCTGTCTGAAAACCAGCACTTTTTCATGAAACATTTGCATTTTCATTTTGAACATTTGAAAGTGTTGACCAGCTTTAGAAGCAGAAAACCATTTTCATTGTTCAGTTGAATATGAGAGACAGCTGTCTGAAATGGAAACCAGGCAGTAGTTATTTTGAGAATTGAACTGACCTCGACACAGTTTTTTATTGTGAAAAGCAATTTATGGCACAGCAACCCGTGACAGTGAAGCTCAGAGTCTGCCTAAGTGTGAGTTGTCCTGTTTTCATGTGGAAAATAAAACTACGTAGCCATAAGGGTATTTGTTCATCCCTGTAGTTGACAAAAGTATACAGTTAAGATGGCTTAGCTTTGTTTCAGGATGGATGTGGGAGAAGTTATGCTATTTTGTATAGTTAGCTGTCTCTTGCCAGGTGAATAAATAGCTCTAGTTGAGAGCGTCGTGCGGCGACTGAACGGGGCTTAGCACTGACCTGTGTCACAGAAAGCAGGAGTGCACTGTGCTTAGGCTGGTTCTTGGGCCTCCCATCCAAATGAAGTCCGTCTTGCCTCTCAGTTCCACTAAGGCCATGAATGATCTGGCAGCACCTTAGAGATTAACCAGAATGGAGATGGGATCATGAGCTTTCCTGGGCACGACCCACCTCTTAGATCCAGGGGTCCAGAGGTACAAATAAATAGCAGACAAAGAGGGGATGGGGAGGGAAAGAGAAGGGGAAAGAATCTTGTCAGTTCGAGTGTCCGTGCTAAATGAGGCTAACAGAGTGGGCCGTAAGTGCCCGGTACTTAGCTTTTGATATCATTTGGGAGTTGAATATAGCAGCCTTTCAACACATTCACGGCAAGGTGGCTCAATGCACTGCCTCTGCCCTCAGCACCATCCTTGCAGCGGGTAGGGGGCTGCTCCGGCTGAGCCGGGCACCAGTTAACCGGTTACCCCTTTACATCCTTACCCTGTACTCCCTTCTGCACCCCTGCCCCAGCCTTGCCTGCCTCCCATAGCCAGCACCCTGAACTCCCTCCTGCACCCCAACTCCATGCCCCAGCCTGGGAGCCCCACAAAATCTATAGCCTTTGGCTCACAGGAGAGGTAAGCCAGCCCTGGTTGTCAGAAACATGTCTAAGAATAGGGCATCTCAGTGCTTGGATTCTCGTTCTTGGTCATGCAAAGGGTATATTGCTTCTTCTCGTGGACTTGCTCCTGCTCTCATTAAACAACAGCAAAACTCTCGTCAACTTCAGTGGGAGTAAGATTATGAATTTTGCCGCTAGCTAGAGATATTGGTATTGAATATTGTGTTAACAAAAAGTGGTAACCCAGACAATCTCTTTTCTGCTTACTTGTAAATAAAGTTTCATGTGAGAATGGATTGTGAATTGCTCCACAAGGGACTAGATTTATGTCATGGAAAGGAGGAAGCATAAAGAAGATAAGGAGCACAGAAGGATAAGGCTATTAGTAAAAGCCTTTACACAGGAATTCTGTTTGACTTTCTTTATTAAAAACTAGATCATATTTCTGTGATAAAGCCCGCAAGAAGTGCACAGATGGTCCAGGAAACACTGGGAGTTCATCTGATGGAATTGTTAACTGGGGTTCCCCTCCGAGTGCTCATGCCCACCAGATCCTAGAGGTCCTAAGTTAGAGGCGCTTCTCCTAGGCAGCATGGCTCACTGAGGAGTCCTGCTGATATTGGTACCCCAGGCATGACTACATCCTCCTCTTCTCCTCAGCAGCATTCATGCCCATGCAACATTAGCTAAGGAGCATGCTTTGTTTCCACAAAGAAAATCTGTGGTGGTCTCCAAAGTCCTGACTTTGCTGGGCAGCACAGAGTAGAATTGCTGTGACTTTGGCTTCCTTGCAGTGCTACAAGCTCTGCAGGAGGAATGTAGGAGCACGCAAAATATGTGGAGGAAGAGAGAAGGTTTTGATGACATTAGCAACAGAAAATATTTAAGGAAAGAGATAAAACAACAAGCATGCATGTGTGATATTTAAGCAAAAGCCTGTTTGTGCTTAACACACTGCAGAGGTGCTCAAAGATTTGAGAGACAATTGCCCAGAGATTCTGCCAAGGTCATTGTCAACTTGGAAAAACAACAAATAGTCTAGTAACACCTTAAAGACTAACCAAACATGTAGATGGGTTCATGAGCTTTTGTGGGCACGGCCCACTGCTTCAGATGAGGTGAATTTCTCAGCTTTGGATAGATTTGGTTTCTGCAAGGTGCCACTTAGCAGTGGATTCTTCTTATTCCCAAAGTTCTTTGCTTTCTCTTAAAGACCAATTTAGTTAAACTACTTTAAACCCCCTGCATGGACATGATTTAAACCAGGCTTGTGTCAACTTGGCTGAAGTTGACTTTTCGCCACATTAAGCTAACCTGCTATAAGCTAGTTTTATAAGTAGTTTAATAGTGTCCACACAGAAATGTGCACCGTTTAACTAGCTCAGTGGGAAAACCATCCTTTTAATTAAAACAGCGCAAGTTTGAGTGTCGGCTCTGTCTTGAGCTACTGACCATTGCTAATAAGGGGGGAAAGTTGTGATTTCCTCCCACTCTTTGCATTGCCTTGCCTCTGATCTTTTACTTCCTTCAAGGATTTTGCCCCATTCATCCTACTGCCATCATGTGTCTCCCCTTGGATGTGCACCTCTCTGCTGGCTTCTGCATGACTTCGTCATGGTGCTGGGTAACAGATGGCATGGGCTATATTTAAATGTTTACAGGACTGTGATTTTAATTAATGTTCTCGTATAAAGAGCATCCATTGCTGCGGAGCTAAACAGGCACATTTTACATGCAGCATGTGCTTCATACTCGGCCATCCTCACAGCAGTTCTTCTGGCTTCTGCCTGTGCTAGGAAAGGGCCGTGGCTGTTCGGAGAGAGCTCTGATTAAGGTTGAAAGCTCTGATCTGATTTAACATTCATCCCAGCAGAAATGAGGGAAGACTGATTAAGAGGCTCAGTTCTGAATGGAAAATAATCTCAGGATGCCCCTAATGGGAGGGCTATTCTAATGCAGTATAATAATAGTAATTTAGTCTCATAAAGCGCTTTTCATACAAATTCCTCAAAGTGCTGTAAAAGCAGCACAAGGAAACAAATCCCCTAACATTTTGTGCTTATACCCCCACTGCTGCAATCAGTGGGGGGGTAGGAAATGGGGTTGAGCAGCATTTCCCAGGTAGCATTGCGTACAAGAAAGGAATCTGAACATTCGTGCTGACTGTGTTCAGCTTGTGTTGATCCTATGGAATGAATGCATTGCCCGGGTAGCTCGCGGTGCGTGTGTGTTAGTTTAGGGGCACGCTCTGGGCTGAATCAGTGGGCTGCTCCTTCTGAGAAATGTATTTGCAGGATGCGGGTCTAAGGCATGCACCCCTCCCCCATTTGTAATGCTGGTGAGCGTCCAGACCACAGCTGCTACTCCCCAGTGTACGGCTACTGTTCCCTCCTGCACCGCGCTCTGGCCACTGCTGCTCTGCTCCTCACTAGGACCTCGACCCTGCACCTTTAGAGTCAGAGAGCTTTGCCGCTGACTCCAGTGAGTACAGGCCGCGCCCTTGGAGTCGGTTGCCCCGAAGCAGGGCTCTGTGATGCTGCACCCGTTATTTCTGACGACTGTCATTTATAAAGACGGGTGTCCGTTTTCTTGTGGCTTGCGACAGCCAGATCGTTTCCACCATGGCTCTGGGCAGCAGGGCGTTCTAAGGATGCAGCTGTGCAGGGGGTTCAAACGTAGTGGGGAAGGGTTTAGAAAATAATGGGCAGGATGCCAGCTGAAGAGAAGAGGAAAGGAATACGCCTATTGCCACGGTTGGCACCGTGTTGCCACAATACGAGGCACTGTCCGGGCATGTCCAGAGGAGCTGACACTCGCAGGCGAGGTTGAGCAGCTGCAGGAGGTGAGCCCGAGATAATGGGGATACAGGCGGCGGTCACAGCTCACCAGCTGGCTAACCATTGCCCAGTGCTTTGTAGGCGCCATGGCCCGAGTGGGTTTGGAGGAGAGGTTTAAAGGGGGCTATGATAATGCAACTGTTGTCTGGATGCCCCAAATCATTTCTGAGCTCAGATCTTTCCCGGCGTTGTGCACTGCACTGTGCCGCGGAGAGAGCGGAAAGGTGTATCCCCTTCAACGTGTACGCCATGGGCACTGCATGGCGAAGCAGGGTCTCTGCCTCCAAAGTGTTACTGAGACAAGGTGGGTGAGGAACCAGCTTCTGTGCCTGAGAGAAGCAAACTTGTGAGCCACCCAGAGTTCTTCCTCAGGCAGCTCCGGGTCAGCTCGAAAGCTGGTCTCTCACGGACAGAAGTTGGTCAAGAAAAGATCTGGCCTCCCCGCCCTGTCTCTCCTACCTGGGACTGCCACGTATGCTGCAGACCTCGCCAGAGGATTCCTACTGGGAGGAGTCTGCTCTGGGCTGGTCTTGTGCCCTTGCGAAAAGTCGACGCGCTTGCTCGGCTCTCGCCTCCCCTGCCATTCTGACGAGTCCCAGCCTCTGCTACTTTTCTGTTGGGCTTCCAGAAACAGGAGGCGTGTGCATTGCTCCCCGGCCCTCGGAGGAAGGAGCTGAGGTCATTCCGGCGATGGCTATGAGGCCGTTCTTTGGGATTATTCCGGCGCTCATGGATGAGAACGTGAGTTGTGTGCTCTGCCATTGGGGGCATGGTACAAAGAGCTGGCAAAGCTGCTGCCTCTGGGTGTATCCGGCTAATTCCCCTTTTCAATGGCCAAAGCACTTAGGAAAAGGAGCCGGATGCCGTTTTGTTCCTCACCTGTCCTGGTAGGGATCCAGCCCGTCTCCAGGCACGGTGAAATGCTGGAGAGAGCCAGCGTGGCGATGTGTCTGGGCTGGCTCCAGGGTGACAGTGACGATTGCTCAGACCCGGGAGTGTCTCACTGGAGTCAGCAGGACTGGCCCGAGAGAAGTGCCCTGGGACCACGGACAGCTGTGCAGGGAGCTGTTCTCCCTCAGCTGTTTGCTGCGCTTGCCTAGCAGCCAGCGGACCCTTCCCTGCACGCTCTCCACAGTCTGCATTCTCCATGTGTGTCTGTCGCATGACCGGTGCTGTTAAGAAGTACCCGGTCTGAGGCCTTAGGCCCCGTTTGTGTCTGGGGCCCCTTTGCCCCAGCAAGGAGATTGCCAGCCGAGAGGCAGGGTTGTCTGGTGCTCTGAGCACAGGACAAAGGGCCCAAAAGCCCGAGCTCCAGCCAGTCTGCGTGGTTGGCCTGGGAGGGTGGTGCGCCATAAGCTGCCCCCCCACGTACCTGGCTGAGAGCTTGGGGCCCTGCTGCGTAGACTTGGGCAGGTCACTAAGGACCAGGTTTTCAATGGTATTGTGGTGCCGAGTAGGACTTTGCAAAGCATCTGGGCATGATGGGCACCTAATGCCCATTAACATCAATGGGATTTGGGCTTTTAACCTGGTTGGATGCTCTTGCAGATCCTGGTAGGCACCTGCCTGGCTCCATGCCACTGTGCCTCAGTTTCCCCAACTGTAAAATAACAGTTCATGTTCACAGCCTCCTCTGAGGTAAGCAGCTGCAGCCACTTCCTGCGAGAGGGACAGGAAGGGAATCACGTTCACTACTGGTATTTGGCTCATGTGGCGCGTTGCTGACGCTCCGTCCCTTGATCCGTATTGGTCTGCGGTAGCTTGGTCTCTCCCTGGCCAGCAGCTGTTCTCAGCCTGCCCTCCCACCGGAGGCTGTGGCTAGTGACGGGCTGGTGAGAGCTGGGAGGCTGGGATGTGGTGGGGCTGCAAATGCTCTCAGGTGCCCTGTGCCTGGCCCAGAGTCAGCCCTGGCAGCCCTAGGGTCAGGAAGGTGCCGCCCGCCTGCAGCTCTGCTGTGCTCTGGCGCCAGTGCACATCCAGCATGTGGCCCAGCGTACGGGAGAGCAGGCTTTGTATTTTCTTTGTGCCCCGAGGGTCACCCGCCTTTCCTTTCTTCTGAGTAGCGTGCGACTCACGCCCGCTGCTGCTGCTTGTGTGCGTCCCTGCACAGAAATCCCACTAGTCAGTCAGTACAGTACACTCAGCTGTTGCAATAAGAGACACCGAGTCTGGGAAGCTTCAGGACATGAAGGGCTCTCGCCTGCCCTGACACCTTTGAAGTCAGTGAAAAGTGGGGGGAGACCAGACTCAGGCCTCCCCTGGCTAGACCGTGCTACCCAGCTACTTTCTTTTAATCTGGGATGTTGCCCATCATGTGTCTGACAATCCCTCCTGTGTTTGGACCAACAGGGGAAAGTTATCGAGGGGAACGATGTCTCTGGTGCTCTGTGCATTGCACAGCCCTGGCCTGGCCTGGCAAGAACCATCTATGGAGATGATCAGAGATTTATAGACACTTACTTCAAAAAGTACCCAGGTAAGGACGGTGTCAGGGAAGAACGATGGCCCAGGGCCAGTTGCATCGATTTGCACCCAGGCAGGTTGATGGGTGTGCCTCACCATAGCTCAGGTTCTTAAACCTTGCAAGTGGCTTTGCTATTAATCATTCACAGTAACCATGAGGAAGTGTGTGGGACCTGACAGACTGGAGGCTGGAGCAAAAGTCAAGATTATGGATTCTTTTCCCTAGCTCTGACACTGCCTTCCCGCGTGACCTTGGGTGGATCAATCCCCTTTACTGATAGTGCTGTCTTACCTCTCCAGGGTGTTGTGAGGTGGGAGGCTTGTCTGCATGGCCAGTTAATGGCTGTGAAACGAGTGTGCTATAAATTCATACCATGGCTGCTTGCCACACTTGGATTTGCCATGTAGACAAACACTGGTTGTAATTGGTGTTTGTCTGGCTGCAGGGGAAGAAATCTTTGCATGCGTTCAGCCGTAGGCGATTCAAAACATTGACAGTGGTCCTTCCTGGGACAGGCGCCAAACAGAAGTGCTCTCCTTTCACAGGGATTGCCAAGGCACACGGGGAGCACTGCTTTATGGTTAGCAGCAGCGTGTGGACCTGCCTGCTGTGGCATTTCCTCACCCGGCTCTTGCAGCGACGGCTCTTTTATGCAATACAGAGAAAACAGAATTTTCCTTATGTCTGTTATGCCTCAAATATGCCTAGGCATGCAGTCACAGTGAATGTGCTCTCGCTGCAGCATGGGAAGGCCAGGGGAGAAGTCTCCTTGCCGATCGGAGTTACCCGTCCAGCTGGCTGTGCTGGAGGGGGGTGGACGAGTTTAACTTCAGTGACCCCAGCCAGGGATTGCTGCCGAAGTTGTACACGTCTTGCCCAGCATAAGTAGCTCTATTCCTGTGGTACAGAGAGGCCCCAGGCCAGGACCCCGTTGTGCTGGGTGCTGTACATACACATAGTAGGAAACAATGCCTCCTGGCCCAAAGAGCGCACGGTGCACACAAAGTGAGAAAAGGCTGGGAGGAGAGAGAACAGAGGGGAAGGGACTCTCCTGTCGTCGCACAGCAGATCAGGGTAAGAGCCAGGATTAGTACCCAGATGTCTTGAGTCCCGCTCAAGGTCTCTATGTGCTAGCCGACACTGCCTCTCCTGGGGCTAAATGCTGGTGTGATGGACATCAGGCCAGGTCAGGGATGTCTCGTGAATGTTGAACCCAGAAGCCAGGTCCAAGGGCCACAGTCCCCTGCAGGAACGTGCGTTTGAAGGGATCCCAGCAGTAGTGACTGGAAGCCAAGTGTGTGCGGAATGCTAAGGGTGTCAGTGCCTGCTGCGGCCCTGGGAGGAGGGTGCTGGTGAGGCTGCCAGTGTCATTGGGCTGTCAGAATGCTCGGTCACTGTTCTCTGTATTGCTGCGCTGCTGCGGCCGAGGCGAGATCCAAGCCCTCTGTGCTGGATGCTGCCCAAAAGAGCTCACAGCCCCAGCAGACAAGACAGATCGCTGACTAGGAGAAAGGAAGGAGTGTTACCCTCATTTTTGTGTGGCTCAATTAACCGGTGCCTGTAGAGTGCTTGGAAATCTGTGATGGAAAGGGGCTAAGAGTATAAAGCAGTAATACAAACAGCAACCATGGATAATGAATTATTATACTAGCTGCTGTGGTCACGGGACGGTGTTCTTTCTTGCTACAGGCTATTATTTCACCGGGGATGGTGCCTATAGATCCCCAGAAGGGTATTACCAGATAACAGGGCGGATGGATGATGTCATAAATATCAGCGGTCACAGGCTTGGAACGGCAGAGATCGAAGATGCCATGGTAATTGTTGAAACCCACAAAAAGTCCTTCAAACTTGGGGCCAGACCCTCAGCTGATACAAATCAGAAGCGTTCCTTATGCTCCAAAGGAGCTATGCCGATGTATAGCTTGGGAGGGTCTGGCTCGCTGGTTAATGCATAACGAGTAACTTTGCTACCCCAGAATCTTTCTCGTGTGTGCTTGACCTCCACGCACTAAATACAATACTTGGTACTAAATACACCAGACAGTGATTATGCAGAAGAAAACAATCTTGTTATGGAAATCAGGAAAGTTCATTCAGGACTAAGATCGTTTTTATGAAGGAAATCAAAGTGAAGGGCTACTTGCAGTTCCTTTGTTTGAACTGATCAGATCTGAATTCATTTCCTGTCTTCAAGCTACATCAGTGATTTCTCACTGTTGCTGTTTTACTTTTGGATGGCGGGGGCTTCAGAACTCCCCTCTAGCTTCCTTCACTAGTAGCTTTGATGGAGTTAACATTTTGTTCTCAGCTTTCTGGCTCAGGCCTATCTGTACTATTTGAACATGGTCTGTAATCTTCTCCAACACTAAACATGGAACAAATGCAGTTTACACCGCTGGAGAGTCCGGCCCATCCCCTAGCTAAGAGGTCATGGTAGCCACAGAGTTGAACACACAATCTCTCAAAGCATTTCTATACGTAGCTTGAGTGGAGCGTTTCTTCGCACATTAAGTGCCACTCTTGCAGACCATAATCATGTGAAATTTGATAAAACAAAATCATCTTTACATTGTAATATTGTACCTACAAATGAATCTCGTAGTGACATTAGTGCTGACTTTTGAGGCTAGCTTTTGGAAGACCTAATAAGCTTGCCATTGTATATTTTCATGCAGGTTTCTTCTCAGAGAGGCACAGCTAAGACAAAGCTTTCTTCCGTATTTTAATCAAATTTAAAAGAGCATAACCCATTTTTGGTTTAAAATGAATGTAGGCGCTATCAGTCTGTACACACGATCTGCTCTGTCAGCGTAGAAGGATTGTCACTGTTAACAATGAATCCTGGCAAAGTGAGTTAGTAAAGATCTATATTCAGCTTCCGTCTGTTGGGAGACTGAGGCCTACTTCTCCACTGCCTTGTGCTGTACTTTCTGCACTGATTTACACCACTGACAAGGGCATATAAATAAGATGATTTGCACGTGCTTTGGCGTAGATGACTACCCAAAGCGCAAAGCAGCGGAGAATGAACCTCAAGGCTTAACTCTGCCTGCTATTAGGCCTTGCTAGATCAGCAGTCAGTGGGGCTCCCTCGGTGCAAACCAACCTTTAGACAAGAAACGCTTGTTTTGAACAAGGAGAGGCTGGTTAGTGCAGACCACAGCTTTGTCTGTACCTGGGGTTGCAGTAGTGCAGCTGCTCACAGGGGCTATACCTGAGTCTAAATATAGGATGTGCTTTTCTGGATTTATTCTCATTAGCCAAAAGGGATGTCAGAAACACTATTCAGCTGTTTAAAACCAGGGCCCTTTTCAACCAGAGCCACTGGCTTACATGCTGTGCTGGGATGGACATACGTGGCTCCTGTTAATTTCAGTAAGCCCAGCATTCATGTGGCCAAGTCTCTAACAGAGGTCAAAAAGAGCTAGATAAACCCATAGAGGTCAGGTCCATCAGAGGCTGTTAGCTGGGATGGGCAGGGAGGGTGTCCCGGCCTGTTTGTCAGAAGCTGGGAATGGGCGACGGGAGGGACCACATGATGATTCCCTGTTGTGTTTACTCCCTCTGGGCACCTGGCACTGGCCCCTGTGGGCAGACAGGACCCTGGGCTGGCTGGACTGTTGGTCTGACCCAGCCTGGCTGTACTTATACAGAAGCTGGGGTCTCAGTACTATGCACGTACAGAAGACACAGAGAAGTAGGAAATGTATTAGTAGAACTTCACACACAGTTAGCAACTTGTTACAATTCCTAGCAGAGCCAGTCTAGGCTCTTGTACCCTATGTCTGCACTACAATTCAAAACCTGCAGCTGGCATGTGTCAGCTGACTCAGGCTTAGACTAAGGGGCAGTTTGATTGTGGTGTAGCTATCTGGGCTTGGGTTCTGTGACACGGGGAGACGCGAGCTTGAATGTCCACAGCAGAATTAAACAACCTGTTAGCCCCCGCCCCTCGAGCCTGAGTAGGGTGTCGGGGACAGCCCCCGATGTCTAATTACAGTGTAGACATGGCCTGAATAGAGGAGAAAAACAACCAATGGTCTGGTAGCACTTTACAGACTCACTAAACATGGAGATGGGATCGTGAGCTTCGTGGGCTCTTATATTTTGCTACAATTTTTTTTAAAGGATGAACATCCGGCTGTGCCTGAAACAGCTGTGATTGGTTACCCCCATGAGATCAAAGGAGAAGGTAAGTGTGTAACATAGTGTCCCTAATGGAACTATGCCAATGGTGAATTTTGTCTGTAACCTTTCCCTCAGCTTTTTGCCACGCCAGTACAGAGAGCATCTGGCAGTTTGAAAGGGAGATTGGCTGGTTCAGTACATCTCCTGAGACGCTGTTCTCTGTCCCTGGCTGGATCTATTTCTGTGATCTGCTCTTGAGACTTAAAGCCCTTAATGGGCAAGAACCTAGCTAACCAAAAGCCAGCTTTCTCTGTCCACCTCCGTGGCAGCTGATGTTGACAGACACTGAAGTCTCCAGAGGGCAGCCTGCAGATGCCCCAAAGAGTAGGCATTCTCAGTGCAGGGCTCTGGGACTGACAAGCACCAGACCCTGGATCTTGCCACTTTCAAATCTCTCTTCTGGTTTCCCTGCCCCACTAATGAAGTGAAGGACCAGACCAGTCCTATACCTGCTGGAACTCCGTCCCCGGTGCTTATTTAACTCCGAGTCTTTCTCTCTCTCTCCCTCCTGCTGTGACACACACTGATGTCATCAGGCTCTCTGGCCTTGAAAGTGGCAAGAGAGGGGGTTGGCGAGCGTAGTGAGCTGGGGTTTTCGTGGCCAGACCG
>CM057847.1:1102513-1115983 GCA_030068395.1 Apalone spinifera
GGAGTGAGCAGGGGGCAACCCTCTAATTTTTATTTTAAAAGGTATTTGGATAGTGCCTCCTTTCCTCACCTGTGACCTCTGCAAACTCCCGCACCTCTTCCTCAGGAGCGGAAAGTATTTGGAGCCCCAGCCCTTGTTAAAATATTGGCATAATCTGGGATGGTCCTTTTCTGTTCTCAGGGCAAATCAACAAACCCTTCAAGTGCTGCGTCAGCACAGCTGTACCAAGGTAGTGCCTTAATGAAGACACTAAGCTGGTGGGGAGAGCTGGCCTGTTGCTATAGGGCTATCTCACCCACGGGTAGGTCGGTATTGGTACGTCACCCTGAGCGACCTAGATATACTGATATAGGGCTGCTGTGTAGACCAGATCGTAGTCGCACTCCCATAAAGTTCTGGGGAGCTGCATTCCTGTAAGGGACCAGCTGAGCCAGAAGACCAGCAGCACTCCCCTAGCTCATGCCTGCAGGAGGAAGAGATACCAGGTTGCCCTGGTGGGTCTGATGTCTAATATACCAAGATACAACAGAAGGAGTTGAGGACTAAGTCAAGAAACTGCACTGTGCGTTAATTTCCTCTCCTGGGGGGAAGGGGCAATCCTCCAAGGGGTTATCCACGCAGGCACAGCTCGGAAAATTCATCTGAATCCACGAGGGGTATGGATTTGAAGTGGGTTAATTAAACTACATTAAATTGCTGTGCGGTGCTGATGCTCAAAGGTAAAGCACAGGTTGGGCGTCCCTGGTCCAGCACCTGTGGGGTCTGCCCAGTCCTGATGGAGGGAATGTACTAGTCCTGGAGAGATCCCTGGCCACTGGCCCTCAGCCTGCCCCCTACTCCCTGCTGCCAGCTCATTGCGCCCTGTCTGGGCTGCCTGCTGGCTGTCCCCAGCCCAGGTCCTGCTTCGACCCCAGTTCCATTCTGGCCGCAGCCAGGCTGCCCTGGCCCTGCTGATGGCTGGGCTGCTGCAGCCCTGGCCCGGCTGCCAGGCGGCCCCCAACCCCAGCCAGCATGCTGCCTCTGCCAGTTGCCGTGGCCCTAGCCCCGCTGCCATGTGGCACGCAGCCCCAGCCCAGCACACTGCCTCTGCCAGTTGCCGTGGCCCCGGCCCCACTGCAAGGCGGCATGCTGCCCTGGCTGGGCTGCAGAACTGCCCCAGCGGGGTTGCTGCACTCCAGCCAGGCTGCCTCTGCCGAGCTCTTGCGACCCTGGTCCTGCACCACACAGGCAGCCCCCACCCCACTGCCGGGCAGCGGGCAGCCTCTGCCAGGCTGTTGTGGCCCCAGTCAGGCTGCCTTTGCTGCAATGCTGTGACTGACTGCGCTGCACCAGCCTCATGGCCGCCTGGGTCACTGTTACACCAGCTCCACTGCTAGGCAGCAGACTGCCAGGATGGCCCAGCCCTGCTACCACCAGCCCCCCAGGCTCCCAGCTGCTGTCCCTGCTGTCCCAGGACTCTCTTGTCCAGGAGGCTGCCAGAGCAGAGAGTTCCAGTTTAGGGAAGTGAAACCTGTAGCTTTAACTTGGTTTTGCTTGCTTCATTTTGGAAGTGAATTAAGTTAAACCAAAATAAGGCCACTTTTATTCCAAATGAGGGTGTTTACACAGAAGCTGAATTCAGCTTAGCTAGTCCATTTCAAACTCACATCTTTAGTTAATTCATATTCATTTTCCTGGACATCCCTGTGGAGATAAACTCTTAAACCCTTATCATTATTAGGGGGATAGTGTGTTTCTGTAGCATTTGACTCCATTTTTGGTAAATGGAAATAAAGATTTGTTCACAAGAAAATAATTTGAAACAGGATCCAGAACCTTTACCTCCCTGGACCAGTTTCTGATTTCATTTATATTTGGTAACGTTAGTGGATTTATTCCAGATGTACTATCACTGAGATTAGAATCTAGCCCAGGGGCACCAGAACCAGGCACAGTAATTGTTAAGGACCTGATCCTGCCACCCTTACTCCCCTCTACTATGTAAAGAAGCCACTGGTTTCATTGGTACGAGTCAGAGTGAGCAAGGTAGACCTCAGATCTGACCGTCGCTACAGGCATGTGAAACAGCACCCATGCAGACACACACACTAAAAGGAATGCCTTCCCCACCAGTGACGTAATGCACATACATGCCCTCTGTTCCTTTTCCTTCCAGGTGCCTTTGCTTTCATAGTGTTAAAAGAGGACACCGTTCATACAGAAAATGTTAAAGAAGAGCTCAAATCTATCGTTGCTTCCAAGATTGCAAAGTATGCAGTGCCTGATCACGTTCTCGTAAGTGTCTGGGGTCTGCCCTGCTGAACAGGCCTGGCCCTGCCCCAGTGAGCCTGCTTTGCTCCACCCTGGCAGATGAGACTGCCTCCGTAGTGCCGAACTGGCATAGCAGCCCTGAGCCAGTCATCCAGGCATTGGTGGGGGAGTGTGCCAAAGACATGGCTGCAGGAAAAGAGGGATAGCTGGGATGCTAGCGCACCTGGGAATCCTTGGTCGCAAACCAGTCTCCTGGGGGGCCACTGCAGTTGCCTCAATAAAGTGGCCCAGAGGTTGTTCTGCTTATGCCAGGGGTGAGCCGCATGCGGCTTTTTGCTTAAGGGAATGAGGCTCTTAGGGTTATAGCTTGTTCGGAGCCACACAACCGGACAGCTCCCAGCCGCTCTGCGCGTGCACCCCAGCGCCTGGAGGGAGAAGCGCCTGATTTCAGCGCTGGCAGCTCTGGTGAAACCCAGGCATTGGGTTAGAGCGGAGGGTACCTGGGGGGGCCTTGCTCTGGGGGAGGGGTGAGGCATTAGGTTAGAGTGGGGGTGCCTGGCTCTGGGGGAGGGGTGTGTGGCTCTTTGCACTACTATCCACAGCTCTTTTGACTCTTAGTGTCTAACTGGTTGGCCACCTCCGGCTTATGCCAAGGACTAAGCCTACCCTAAGAATCAGGAGCACATAAAGGGGGTTTCAAACCAGCTGTTTTACTTCCACTTCCAAACTGCGTTTAGGAGAGCTCCGGCACATGGAGGGAGGGGGCGTGGCCCCTCATGTTCAAAGCATGTACACATAGCCAAGTTGCTTAAAAGATATATTTCCTGCCTCCATCTTAACACAGCATCCTTGCTATGTTCATATGCTTCTGTGTCTGTCGGGCACACAATGCAGTTAATCAGACCGAGGAGTGACCGATGGGAATACAAAGATATACAGAATACCCCTATTTTATTTTATTTAAAAAATTGAACATTAAGGGGGACGGTTGGAACATACAAGAGCAAAACTGCAGTCGTACTACAGCCAAAGCGAAGTAAAGCACCGTTTGTACCAGGTGATGCTCATCTCACCCCGGCATTTATTTACTCTGGACATCAGTAACGAGCAGTTCAACCTAGGGATGTTAAATTTAGATTAATTAACTAATCGAACAGTTGATGGGATTTCCATCAACTGTTCGATTAGTCTAGAATGGCTGCAGTTCAAAAGCAGAAGCCGTGCGGGGCCACCGGGGGACTGGCCCCATGCTCCCTGCGGTGCCTGAGCCTTTGAAACGGGCTCTTGAACAGTTCAAAAGCAGAAACCCCGCAGGGAGTGCGCAACTAGTCGCTTACATCCCTAGTTCAACCATAGGCTGAGCAAGTGCAGAACGGTGATAGAATGTGCCTTTGGCCATTTAAAGGGATGCTGGCCAAGTTTATTGACTAGGTTAGACCTCAGTGAAAGCAATTTCCCCACTTAGTCCCAGAATGAAGCCCAGGGCTGATTATACTGCTCCATTTCCCTACAGAGTAGCAGTTACCCATTGGCCTGTTTTCAGCATATACATCCCAAAACAGAGCAGCCATATGTAGGGCCCTACCCAATTCAGGACTGAAAAATGTGTTATGGACCTTGAAATCTGATCTCCCTCTGAGAAATCTGTAGAGCGGAGGGTAAAAGCACACAAAAGACCAGATTTCATGAGGGAGATAAATGTTTCTCAAATTGGGGGCCCTGACCCAAAGAGGAGTAGTGGGTGGATCACAAGATTATTTTTTTTTGTGGGGGGAGGGGATCATGCTAGTGCCACTTTTACTTCTGGTCTAACTTTAGAGCAGGGCAGTGGGAGCTGTTAGCTGGGTGCCCAGCTCCGAAGGAAGCACCCCAACAGCAGCAGCACAGAAGTAAGGGCGGCAGCACCGTACAACGGTGGCAGCTGTGTTCAGAGCTGGACTGTGCTCCCAGTAGTGGCGTAATTATTAAAACTTCATGGTTTATCTGGTTAACCAAGGTCACTCCAGCTAGCCTGGCATGATAGAGGCTGGGATCCCCCAGCAGGCCGGTGCAGAGTGGCCAGGGGTGGGGTCCTGCCACACCAGCCTGGGTTGGGATTGCTCCAGCTGGCCAGCTTGGCCTAGCAAGGCCTTGGGTCCCGCCAGTCCAGACTGCTGTGGCTGGGGTCTGGCTGGCTGGGTGACCCATGGTGGCCAGGGCTGCTGTGCCCGGACACGCATGGCTAGAACTGGGGTCCTTCTGGCTGGCTGAGCCAGCATGGATGGCCATTTGCTGGATTTAACGGTTAAGGTCTGGTTAATGGTAAGCCTAATGCTTACCAGTTAACTATTTAACCTTTACATCCCTAGCTCCCGACAATCAGCTGACATTCTCCAGCTGCCCAGCTGTGAAGGCAGCATCACTTCCAGCAGCAGCACAGAAGTAATGGAAGCAGCCCCGCACCCAGCCTATAATAACCTTGTAACCACCCACAACTGCTCTTTGGGTCAGGACCCCTTTAAGTACAACACTGACATTTCTGATTTAAATAGCTGTAATAATGACATTAATGATTTTTTAAATCCTATGACCATGAAATTGACCAAAACTTATTGTGAGTTTGGCGGGGCCCTCGTCATATGGCAGATGGCATGGCCTGTCTGTGCCTCTGTTCTGTGCAAAGGCGTGATCCATACAAATAGTAACCCTTCAGGTTCATCTGTAAGGCCTTCCCGATGACCTTATGAGTTACCATTAACCCATGTCTGTACATGGCAGCTTGCAGACTACTGTGGATAGGACTTGTGATGGGGAATCAGAGCACTGAGAGATATTTCCTACAGTGTGACTGTGAGCAGGCAGCGTAACTGTTCCTGCTCCGTACAACTGGGCGGATGATACCAGCTGCTTTGCAAGCCACGCTCAGATATACGAGAGTGCTGAGGTCCAGGTTTCCAGACACAGGTGCCTATGGACCCGCCTTCTAACTCTAGTTTAGCATCTGATTGAGTAGCCTTATTTTCAAAGCGCTTAGAATCCAGCATCTGCAGTTGGGCTAAAACCAGAAAAAGAAAGGAGAAAAATCAGTTGAAAACTAATACAAATAAATGTTGCTGTATTCCTTCTTTCTGGGCACTGCCCTCCAAGCCCAGCTCTGAGGCGGTTCCCAAGAACCTCTCGGGAGGTTTGCAATGGGATTGTTTCAAGGCTGGGTTCATTCAAATATTCTCATCAGGATCAAATTCTTCAGGGGCTAGCCGAGTTAGTCTGTACAATTGTAAGGCAAGTGGATTTGTTCTTCTCTGTAGGTGGTAAAACGGCTTCCTAAAACGCGATCCGGGAAAATCATGAGACGGGTGCTGAAGAAAATAGTCACTGATCAATCCAGTGACTTGGGAGATATCACCACGCTGGATGATCCAAGCATTGTTGCAGAAATAGTAGATGCCTACGAGAAATACAAGACCGGGCAGCCTACATCTTCATAGGAAAAGGCTCACGTCTCTTTCCTAATGAAATTTGGAGGGTCCTAACTAACCATCCAGACAACTGTTCTTTCATGGACTATCATCAAATTCTGCTCGCTCCTAAGAGAAAAAATTATTCCTTTCACAACATACTTACTTATAATCTCTCATAGACTATGGTTTACAGCTGCCTTCTCTCTTTCCTTGGAAACCATGGAACACACAATGTGAAGCACCATATGCCAAGAACCTTCTAACCAAGTGCCTTACTGAATCTGCCAAATCTAAGTGTTTTCACACTATTTTTAGGGGAGGTGGATAGCAGCCTTTTGAAGATTACATTAGCTGCATTAAAAATAAATTGTTAGTAAAATGTTTGACTATTGAGGTAGGTGATGTTTTTAATGCTTGAAGTAATACTTTCCCCTAGCTACTTCAGACACACGGGAGAAAATGTATAATATATTTTGCCCTTTTGGAAAATAGTAAGATAACACACATCTTCCATTTTTCATTCCACTTAGAACAGTGTTTCTTAAACTTTTTCAGACCGAGGAACACCAAACAATAATTTTTTTATTATGAGGAACACCAAGGATTTTTTTGTTGAGAAGAAAAAAAAAAGGGTTGGGCGGGGGGAAGTTATTGAGCAAAAACTGGTCTGCCTCGGAGCACAGTTTAAGAAACACTGTCTTAGAATCATAGACAGGGCTGGAATGGACCTTGAGGAGTCATCGAGTCCAGCCCTCTGGCCCTAGGCAGGACCAAGCTAGACCATCCCCATCCTGTTTTTAAACACATCCCGGAATGGGGAAGCCACAACTTAAATATAACTTGATTTTCCCAGTTCAGGTAGCTATACGCTTTATTTTAGCCGTGCTATACGCTGCAGTGTATAGTGCATGTGCACTATTTGTCAAATGGAACAGATCAGGTAGCCATATTCTTTTCATTACAGTTGTTTTAGCACCTAATTATGGTTTCAGGCCTCAAAATAGTCAGTCTGGGGTCCAAAGGATCCCAGCCATTCCCTTTCCCCAAATCCATGAACCTAGGCCCAGATCCTCAAAGCTCTTTAGGTCCCCAACTTCCTTTGAAATCAATGGCACTGAGACACCTCAGTACCTCTGAAGTTCGGTTCCTATGTCCTCTAGGTAAGAGGGATCTCAGCACGCATCTGGGCCTGGGGATGATTAGCCTCCTCTAAGCCCATGAAAGCTCATGTCCCAGCTGGGTAGGGATGGAGCATGTAGCTGTCACTTACGCTGCATGTTACAGCAACTGCATCTCTTTCCACCAGTGCCCTTCAGGTCCTGAGTCCAGCACCCTGCAACAGGGGAAAAGGAGAGAACAGAAGCAAGATCACAGGATGGGTGTGGCTGAGGCAGGACTTGAAATCCAGGACTCTGAGTGTTAACCACAGGGTCGTCCATTCTGTGCACTCGATGGACGGTGCACTTAGGAGGGGATTTGGAAATTCTGAAGTAACAGGATTGTTCCCTTCCCTGGGATATCGCCTGATGGCTGCATCTATGGAGTAGCTCTGCTTGGTCTGACTTCCCATTCCTTCCTTCCTGTGCTTGTGCTCAGCCCCTCCTAGTTGTAGCAGTGCTTGGTGCTACGGCCAGGTCACTGTAGCTTTCTCCTTGTGGGGTAACAGCGTTTCACTGAACCAGCTGTCTGTGCCGCCCCAGGCAGTCTTCCCATTCCAGACGTGCCATTTACCCTGTGACGGGTAGGGGAACTCGGGCACTGCTCCATGTTCCAGCCAGGGACCCTTCCATCAACAGCCCAGGTCTGCACAGTCCCATCTCCTGCTGTTGCTTACTATTCTGCATCCAGGGGTTTTCTTCTTCATCCTCTGGCTGAGCTCTTCTACAAGGGACAAGGTCCCAGGGCTTCTGTTCCACCCCCGAGTTTCCTCCTCACCACCTCTTTGCTTCCATAGGGCGGCACCTTCTGCTTGAACTTCCTGGCTTTATACAAGTCCCCACATACTCTTGCCTAGAAGACTCCATACTCTGTGAGTGCTTGTCAGTTATGCCAAGGCCTCCCCTCAGGTGCAACGTATCAGGTTAAGTAGCCCCTGCGAGCCACCTTCATCCCGTAACAGCCTCTTTAGCACTGAGGGTCTCTCACATTTGAAGAATAGGAAAAGTGAGCAACAGACACCTGGGAGTTATTACAGAGTAACGAATTCAGTGTGATCTTGGATCAGGTGTGTCACCTCCCTGTGCCCCACTGCCTCATCTGCAAAAAGGGCATTGTGCTTCCTCGCCTCCCAGGACTCAGACATGGCAGCAATGGAGGCAAGGCAAGCCATGCAATTCTCATGAAGTAACCTTCATTACTTGCTAAGCCTCCTCTGTTTTTGCTGGAAGGGAATGACTCTCCCACTTTCAAATGTTCCCTGGCCGTATGGACACAGGGCCAGCCTTGCTGAATTTTACTGGCAGGAGAGACAGACTCCATGCATGGACTTCCTGAAAAGACATTAATTTTTTTAGGTGAGTCTTCATCACTGTGCCGGCGATCGCTCTTCTGGTGGTTGATTTAGTGGGTCTAGTTAAGACCCATCAATTGAACGCAGAGAGCAGCTCCTTCCAGCACCCTCAGTGCCAGTTGTGAGGGGTAAGGGAAGCTGATGGGAGTGTTTGCTTCTGTCAGCCTCCCTCTGTGAAGACAGCTCCAAGCTTGGGTTTGGGGTAAGCTGGCTCCAGCTGTGAATTTTACATACCTTACCCGGCCTTCCATGTCTAGTGTAGACCTGGTCCTTGTCTGCAGTGGTGCTGTCGCTGTTAGTCCTTATCCATGAAAGAGGTAACATCTTTTACTGGACCAGCTTCTGTTGGTGGAAGAGACCGTTACACTTTGAGCCCCATAGGAGAGGCATCGATGACCTGAGATCTCTTCCAGCCCAATGATTCGAAGAGCTGTGTGTAGCTTGAAAGCGTGTCTCTACTCATTCTCCTGGTCAGTAGCTAATAAGGTTTGTAGATGACAACCATGCTTTAGGAATATCCTTCCCTTTCTAATGCTACAGTGATGCTAAACTATCTTTCCGTTCTACTCCCATTGAAAGAATTCTCTGCAAGGTCTGCGATTAGAACTTTGTTGCCTATTCCACCAGGAAAAAGAGAAAGGAACATCACTTTCAAACTCCTTAAGGAAAATAATTAAGCTAGGATAGGGAAAAAATAAAGGGAAGAGAAAATAGTTGTAGAAAAATATTCATAGTCATTTATAGCAGTTTAAAGGGTTCAGAGTTTATATTATGATTGGTTAATTTGCATGTTACCTTGACACCAGAGATTCAGGAGTGCTAATCTGTAACTGGACTGATTGGTACAAGATTTCCCTGCCTCTTTTTGCATATAACTAGGTTAGAATATATTCTGTTGGTATCATGCCTAATCCTCCTCTGCTCTTAATGGGAGTTCTGCCAGTTAGGGATGTGAAATATCGGTTATTTGAATGGTTGAGTAACCTTGTGAATTCTTATCAGTTACTTGACTATTCTATAGTCCCCAGGGCGGGGCCGGCAGCCAGTGCGCTCCGGCCTCACTCCCAAGGAGCCCCCTGCCACTCTGTGCTGACCCCTCTGTATCAGTAGCTATCCCAAATGGTTAAGTGATTTCCATGGTAATTTCTACACTGCTGTGGATCATTTGGAGGCATGGAGCTGAAACTTGCAATCCAACTGGAAACCTAACTCTGGCTAAACTTTATGGACTTCAGGGAGTTTCAGGGTTTGGCCCAGGATCAGAATAACTAATCAGAACTTGAATTGCTGGCAAAATTGCGTATTTTCTCTGTCTATATTAGAGCAATAGGTAGCCTCCAGTGAGGGTAGCTATGAGCTCTTGAGCCATGAAAGATTTTGATGACAGGTTGCTAAACGTGGAAGCAAATCTCTAAGTGCTTGTGGTATAATCTGACTCCTGAGACGTGTGCATTCTTAGATCACACTGTGCCCTCACTGCGTATCGTACAGAGGAGCATGACCATTGTACGTATTTTATTAAATTCATCTGTCATTTTGATTGTCACTAGGGGCTGCAGTTTTAATGAAATACAATAAGCAGCATTACCCTATTCCATGGAAAATCCTGAGAGCTTCCTCCAGATCTCTCCAGTGCATTGGCCATTCCTGTGCAAAACAAGCAGTGTGTGGACCCCCCATATCCTTGGAAGCCCCTGAGAGACATGGGGATTCCGGGGTACCGCAGCACCATAGATCCAGAAGCGCTCTCCCTTAAAAGTTTGCAGCTAGAAGCCTATTAAATGTCTATGAGATGCCTATCCTACGTCATCCACCACCATTAAAAAGTGCTCTTCAAGCAGAAAACATTCAGAACAGCTTTTTTATAGAGTGGGCGGACTCACTTGTTCAAACACTTGTAAAACTGTCTCCATTGTAATGAAAATTGATGTTGGGAAAAAAAACTTTTATGAATAGTGTACAATTCACATAAAAGCAAGGAAACTATGTGGTGGGAATAATGGACTTTTGTACTGGAGTAACCTCAAGTTTCCCACATAAGCCTCCATATTGTAAACACTTTCACACTGGCTTCTTTGCTCACCAGAGTAGTCCCTCTGAGATGGCCCAGATGAGTAAAAGTTAAGGGTTTGCTGGTTTGAAGCTAGTCATTTCATTCGTCATCTGCTCTGGTCAGCAACTGAGGCAAAGCTGTATCTTCTGTTCATACTGAATGTGTAACTAGTGTCTTAATATAAAGGTACTAATGGAAGCTAACTGTTACAAAGGGTATAGATTTACTTGTGTAAATCTTGTGCCGAAGAGGACAAATTCACCGCAGTAACCCTTATGTAGTAGTAGCATGCAAGATGTGTATATGCACTGGCATTTGAGCCACAGTGAGCCAGAAGAAACCTTGTGAATCTCTAACGTCATGTAAACAACTTTACCAAAATCACCTTAAAAAATAACCCATTAAGCAAGATCAGAGCACTTCATGCAAAGCAAGTATTGCAATTAACTGTGATTCCTCAGTGCCCCTCTTCCTTGCAGTGACTTCTGTCAGTTAGTTAAGCTGTTGAAGACGTGTTTTCAAGTACGTATTGCTGCTTTGAGCTACCCTCAGTTTGGCAGGGCTCAGGACAGCTGCTTTTGCATCTTGCAAGAAATGATATGTGCTCATAGATGACTTTGCCAAGAAGATGAAACTTCCAAATTGTAGGTGAAATACCAATATTGTTGTGATCCCCTATTACATTACGTAGGGACTGGTTACAGACCCAAAACCAGGTTGAACTGAGTTTTGCACTTAATACTGTATACTTCACCATTGTCTGGGTGCCTAATTAAAAATGTGCTTTCTAGCTTGCAGGCAGTCACTGTCGTAAGATGTAAATGAAACAGTTTCAAAGATGAGGGACCAGTCCTCCTAAAGAGAGAGTCACTCACTGCACACTCTTGAGGCTTTGCTCTGTTCTGTGAAGACCCAGCGCCAAGCCCCACTGAAGTCATTAGGGGGATCAGAGGGATTGTCCCTGTTACTTGGCTTGCGGCATTGGCCTTCCAGTGGACTGCTTTCTTGCCTTGGAATGTGGGAGGGTATATAGCTCCCATAGGCCTTTCTCTTCTTGAGATTGCTCCTCATGCAAGGTGGCCACATAAGAGCTAGAGATATGCAACCGATTTGGCTGTTGGTTGAACTGAATGGTGGCTTCACTAATGAAGAACAAAAACAAAGGTTTTAGAATCTTCCAAACATCTTATTGGCCAATGTTATCTCATGAAATTGTACTTTTCAGATCACATTAGTTTTCGCTGCAGCTAATATAGCATCTTGAGTGACCTTTACACTCTTTTTTAACTGAAGGGCTAACAGGAAAGTTTAAAAAGGGAAATAAGATTTTGCATTGACTGCAAAGTCTCTTTCTCTGTTGTCAGTCTTCGAGTGAACCAAATGTTTTCTGCACAGATGTGTACGTGTCTAACCTGCACATTTTTACTTCACTTGTTCCCAACTCTGACTTTTAGCGTGTTGTCTTTTTTTCTCTCCTCTCTGGATAGACACATTTGTTAAATACTGTGGGCATAGGCCATGATGCTCTTAATTTTATTTAAGACTTTTTAAGACTTCTTTGTAAATGTTGGATATATCTATGGAACATATTAACTTCTATTGTTTTCTTGTAATGATATGGTTTAAGTAAAAAAATATTTTTGATCAAGGTCCAAATCCTCACAGGTATTTAGGCACCAGCTCCTAAATACCTGTGAAGATCTGGGCCCAAGTGCCTTAAAAGTAAACTGGAGTAATTTTTGTACTCAGATTTTCATTAAAAGAAATCCTTGTCCCTATATAAAGTGTCTTCTTTTCAATGTCAGGTATAGCTGACACCTTAGCTGCACCTTAGCCTCACCATACACTGCCTGTCCCTTAAGGGTTTTGAGCTATGGGTTTATTCAGCTCCTAAAACTCAAATCTGCCTTTACTGATTATTGTGATCTGTTCACACATGGTTTACTTTTCAGAAGCAAAGGAATTTTCTAGATCAAGGTGAGTTAAATCTCACTCTTCGATTCAAATACAATGCCAAAATTGTTCGGGTTTACTTCTCACTGGACAATAACCCATTAGGGAGCACTGGAATTGCACAGGAAAACCTCCGCCACAGAAGGGGGGAGTTCTGGGTTGCACTGTGTATTTCTTCCTAATGAAAAACAAACTGGATTATTTCAACTGTGGCTCCTTGGGCAGATACAACACATCACAGAGAGCAAACTACTTTGACTCTTGTTTGAGATTTTTCCCACTTGTTTCCTCAGTGAAATTTCTAGGCAGTTTCCACTGTTAATTACTTCAGGCAGTTCAGCCAAACAGCTGCATCACAGATGGTAACACAAGTGAAAAAGACGACACTGGCTCTTCGGAGAATGGGAGGGAATGTTCAGTCCCAAGACAATTTGCATCCATCCAAACATCAGGCTTTAGCAGATTGACGTGTAGTAGTATTTTGCCAGGTGCTGTGTCCTATTTACAGGTGTCAGTATAGCCCATCTCTGTGAAGGGCCCTCCCTGCTGCTAAGGGCCAATGAAGGCTTTATTGAACCCTTAGGTTAGCAGATGCATAACACCATTCAGCTAACACAGATGAGTATGTAATGCATGTTTGTTCATTGGGCCTCCAAAGAATGCAGTTGCCCTCCCCACAATCTAATTATCCTGCAGCCTCACTTGGATAAGCAACCAACCACAGTTAGCTCATGAGTGCTCCTGCATCCACGCTGACAAACATCACCTGGAACCTGCAAGTGGCTCTCAAGGGTTAAAATGCATTTCCCCTCCTTTCTCTCTTTGTGCTTTAGCTGACCTGGTCATTCATTTCCTGGCACAATTTCTCAGCATAATGCACAAGTGACTGTGTCTTCAGCCCACATGCCTCCTATTCTGGGTTATTACAGTAGCAATTATGGCTGTGGTAGTAAATTACATGCCTGGTTTCAGTAATGCATTTCAGTTTTTAACTGTAGCCCTGAGAAGTAACTTAACTTTTCAGATCTGAAGTCTGTTATTTTTCTTGACAGTCCTGTCTTGACTGTGAGGATGCTAGTTACAGTGCTGAGCATGGCCTTGGCGTCACCATACAGTTTAAACACACGCGTCAAAAGGAATCTGTAAGCAGCCTGTACTCTGGGGCTGTGTCTAGACTGGCCAGTTTTCCTGGAAAAATCAGCCGCTTTTCAGGAAAAACTTGCCAGCTGTCTACACTTGCCGCTTGAATTTCCACAAAAGCACTG
>CM057847.1:1123480-1144910 GCA_030068395.1 Apalone spinifera
CAGTTACACATTTACTTGAATAAATGCATTTCAACGTCCCTACTATGGCTCAGGATGCAGAGTGCAAGCCTCAGAGTATTTGTAACTTGTTAATAAAAACCCTCGCAGCCAGAATTATCCCTGTCCTGCTAACGGTGTACTTAAATGTGTCTGGATTATTTGAACAGAACTAGAAATTCGTTCCCTTCCCAGTTTTTACTAGGGATGTAAAATCCTATCTAACCAGTTAACTGTGGAAGTGGGGCAGGTGAGGGGCTGCTGCAGCCCAGCTGGGCCACTGGGTAACCAGTAAGCATCACCCCATAAGGGGTGTTACTAGGCATATTGGTCAGGCATATAGGCTCCAGTCCTTGAAAGCTGATTCATGTGAGTAAATGTAACCTCCTGGTCAGAGTGTTACATGGTCCTCTCTGTTCCCAGTCCATAGAGGCTGAGAGGCTGATATGGTCCCAGTCAGAAAGCATAGCTCTTCAGCCCAGAGACTGTTAGCTGTGGAGATCCTGGCTAAGATCAGCGCTTCCTGCAATCTGGGCATGTGTGCAGCCACTCAGGAGAGATTCAAATGCTACCTAGCTGATTAGCAGAGCCCCCATAGCTAGGGTTGTATTTCTGCTGGTGGTGCACATTCGCACTTGCCTCTGGGCACGTAAAAGATGGAAAAGATTAGAGGGAACGTTAAGATCCTGGTTTTGGCCAAGATTGCAGCTGTTGCACAACTATGTATGCACATTTAGTGATGAGACTACTCAGGTGTAAGCACAGCATCAGGGTTGAAGTGTGGTGTTTGAGACAATTATTAAGGCTTGTTCTAGAATATAGAATATAATGATCTAGGATGAATTGTCTCCTCCAGGCAACAAACCTACAGTCAGACCTGTGTGAGCTAACGTGTCCATTCACATGGCTCCGGTTGAAGGTTCGGGGCCACAACTAGGACAGTAGTCTATCAACTAGCTAAGTAGCAACTCTGAAGTGAGTTTTATGTCCACTAGTTAAGACTATGGAACTGCATCTTTTGAAACTGACTTGTATTTAAATGGACATCAAGATACTAGTGTTGTAAAATCCTCTTAATTCCTAAGAGCTGATGTAGGCTAGAGCTGATACATTGCCTCAGAAAATGCTGTTGGTGTCCAGGAAAACGAAATGCGTGGTTTCGCAAACAGCTGTCATGTATGCAAGCTGGAAGAATTGCTCAGTTTCTGTTCATGAATATTTGACTTTGTACGTGTTCTGCGATAATCATAAGACCTGCATTTTGGTTTTACAGCTTCAAAGACCCTCCCCTCCTGATTGATGCATTAGAGCCAAATACTAAGCTGCGAAAAGCAGAAAGGATATTTGAAAACCAACTTGTTGGACCAGAATCTATTGTCAATATTGGTGGTAAGCCCTGGAAAACGATAGGGATTTAGGGTAGTTTTTTCACATTTGCTTCTTTGCTAAGAGTTTGACACACATTTCTTGACTACCAGTTGTGCAGACTTCCATGTGTCTGCAATGTAATGCTGTCTTGGGTCAGCAACCATTAGCTTAGAGCTACATATCACCATGTAGCTGCCTTCCCAAAAGTAAGTCATGTAGCTCTGACAAAAAATCCTTGCTCTCTGGACCATGGCCTTTAATGACGTCAAGGTTTTAGCCGTAGAAACTACTGATCTGACAGTTCACTTGGGTAACTTTTTTTTACTAGATTGCAATGGTTATAGAGCTTTTTCAATATCCACCTATATAATTAGACCATTACATTTCTCAGAGTATTAAACTTTTATTTAAATAAGATAAAACCTACAGACAATAAACTGTAAATGTAAATCATGTTGGGGAGGGCATTGTGACCGGGGAAGGGGAGGGAGGGTGTGTGGTGGTTGCAGGCAGATTATTGGCCTTGAGACTGGTGAAACCTCTGACCTGTCTGCAATTCAGAACTTTTCTAGGGAAGTAGAAGCTGTTCCTTCCTTGAAAATCAAAATAGTTTTTCACCATCACAGTTTGAGTAACCCGTTACAATCCCAGGCGGTTAAAGTGGAAGGTTAAAAGCCCAAACAGTTTAGTGATTCTTCTAACCCAACCATCGAAGAACTTTTAATTTGTAAGAGCCTGGCAGAGTTCAGAGAGGGGCTTGAGCTCATCTTGGTGTATTAAGAGCTAACTTGTCCCGTTGCTGTCATGTGACTTGGCATCCAAATGTTTACTCTGCAACATTTTGGGTTTTGGATGACTTAGTGCTGGATTCCTCTCTCCCTTAGACGGAGGTCCTCTTTCCACAGATCACGTACGGCACAAGCAGTGTCCGGATAAACAGCCTTGCTTGTGTGTGTTAGACCCAAAGGAACCGTTTCTAGCAGGAGAGGAAAACTCGGTGCATCCCTGTTGAGGCCACAACAAGGGTGACTTATGTGGTGGCTTCTGGTTCTTTTTTCTGGAAATACGCTCACTGAGTTGAGGCCACCGAACTATCACTTGTGTTCCTAGTCGGATTCAAACCAGCATCCTGCTCTGAGACTCAAACCCTCCTTTTTATTGATTGAATCCAACTGAGCTATTTGAGGGCTTGAATTGCCCTGTCTCCTTCCCCTCTCATTTCAGTCTCAGGACGAGTAAATAGGGAAGATTTTGTGTTCAAAGTGCGTTCGTTTTGTGTGGGAGGAATGTGGGCTCAGTGCTGACATTTGTGCTACATTGTTATAAAAAGATTTTCTATATTGCAGCAGTTTTGTAGCCAACTGATCATGCCATTTGTTTCTGCAGATGTGCTGTTTACTGGCACAGCTGATGGAAAGATTCTGAAGATTGAAGATGGGAAAGTAAAAATATTAGCTAGACTTGGCCATGGTCCATGCAGTAAGTAGATACACACATTTATTTTTCAATTAAACCCCTGGGTTAGATTTTGTAATGGTTAATAAGTTAGCGGTCAGTCTTGCTCTCTTTTGCAGGTGCACATCTGCATATATTTCAGAGCATAGTGCATGTCAGCAAGAGCTAAAGTCTAGACCACAGTAACATGTCCATGCTTCATTGACATGTATTTTCAATATTCCTTGATTTTACACCCTGCGTGGTACCTATACAAACCTGTGATTATTTCTCACTGAATGGCTTGTACCCCAGCATGATAAACTAATGTCCATGAAAAAACTTATGAGTGTGCCTCTCTCAGGAGTGCTCTCAAAGTCAGTGGCAGCTTTATATATTTGTAACCTTTGTCAGGGAGGCCTCTTCAGTTCAAAGCCTAACTTTAGGTATCTAGGTCTGAAGATCTCGGCCATTATCACCAATGTTCCCCTGATCTATCTGTGCATGTGCAGCATACATTTGTATGTGCACCGGGGCGTGCGTGAATGCGCACTACCCGTAGGAACATAACCTGGTCGTAGGCACTCTGCTAATCACTAGGGGCGCTGGAATCTCTCCTGAGCAAGCCGCCCAAGCACCCAGCTTATAGGGAGCACTGATCATCCCACGTGTGCTTGTTTACAGTGACAATGCAGCTTCACTAACTCTTGCCTGTGAAGACTGAGCCAGAAAGGGCACAACGTGCGTAGGCAGGTTGGGGCTGTGGACGTTCCCTCTGAAGGCGGGGTAATGGCCGGTGCTGTGGCTAAGCAGAAGTAGGCTTGTACATGTGACTCCAGACTCCATCTTTGTTCCCTCCTTCTGGAAGGATAAGACACATGGTTTGAAGGAGAGATGTGAAAACGTTTCTATGAATGAGAATGGCTCTGTATTAAGCAAGATGAAGCCAACTATTTTGTAATTACAGTACTTTTTCCTTGCTACTTTTCCCTATATTTATTGAAAATCTGACGCCCATCATGTGAAATAGACCCAGGTTAGAGACATGCAATTGCACTTACCTGTTGGGTGAAGCATGCATTGGTGAATTTAATTTTTTTTAAATTGGGCTAATTGCATGTTACCCACATGTACTGTAGTGCGTGCTTTAAAGTGCTTAATTTGAAAGCAGGGCTCTGAGAGTCTGAGTTAAACTCCAATCTTAAAGGAATTTCTCAGTGCTGTACTTGGGGTGGAGGCATGGGGCCAGTTTTAGGGCATGCCTGCACTGCAGTCAGGAGGCACAAATGCAGCGTACATATTGAGCTAGCTTGCTAAAAATAGCAGTGGCACAGGCTGGACTCCCCGGTGGGATTGTGTTTGGGTAGCTAGTCTACGCTGCTGTGGTTCCATTGTTACTCTTAGTGAACTGGCTCCATCAGAGATGGATTTGATCAATGTGCCTCTGTGCTGTCCCGACTACAGTGTAGATAAACCCATAGAAAAGCCCAGTGGGAATTCTCTGCGCTACCTGGGCTCATTGTGGTGAAAGACGGCACCATAGCCCTTTTGCTGAATCATCTGGCTTTTGTGTTAGCCTTTCTGCATCACTTTATCTCGCATGAGGCCAGATCCTAAGCTGGGGTAAATGGCACAGCTCCATTCCTGTCAGGGGAGCTACATCGGTACGTCGATAGAGCTGTCTGTTTAGACCACCTAGGCAGCAGGCCCACTATGGTATTTCCTTTCATCGTTAAACTAAGGACGAAAAACACGCCCTGAGGAACAGGCAGGCTGGTATTTCCCAGCCTGTGCCAGGAAGTTTGGGGGATGTTTTGAAGTGCATTTAAACACCCCCAAATCACAGCACCCACTGACAGTCCTAATGGGATCACTACATAGATCCTTGACTGCTACGGTGGCATTAGGAGGGGAGCTGACAGTCATGCTAGGCGGGGAGAGCACGGATCTGCACTCCTGGAAGGCTCAGGGCCTTATGCAGAAGGGCAGGGCTGGGGCAGCCCTCGGCGCCACCAGGAGCGCACCACATTGCCCTCCTCCCCGGCCCTCGGAGTGTGCAGTGCGGCGCTCTGGGGGTGATTTAAAGGGCCCAGGGCTCCAGGCCCTTTAGAATTGCCAGAGCCTGTGACAGTTGCCTTCTCAGCCCCTCCCCCCCCCAGGTCCCCCCCACTTGCTACCATCGGCGAGCCTGACAAATCCCTGTTAATGATTTAACCAGCTAAACGGTATGTTGAGCAATTAAATGGAGATGAGGAGGGGGCGAGGCTGGAGCAATGACCCCATCCCACTGCGGATGGGGGCTGCTATGGCCAGGATGGAGCGCCCCTGCCCACAGCGGAGCCCGATGAACCAGGTAAACGTTCAGATCCCTGCTGATTACTGCATAGCTGACATTCCACATGGGGTTTTAGCAGACCAGTTCTGTTACTTGCCTCGTAAAAGGAGAGAACTCAAACTGTGACTGAGTCCCATGGTAGCACTGGTGTTAGTGTAAACAAGTAGAAGCGGTCCCAGGGTAAATGGTAAATAGCAGCAACCACCCTGTGGACGCTTTCAAAAAACAAGTTTAGTAAAATACAGAGTGTGACTTGCTTGTAGTAATTTTCTACCTTAATCTTTTATTAGAAGGCAAACTTGCCAGGGGTAAACTTGCCCGCTATCCCCACGTCCGTTACTACTTTGTTCACAACATTTTCAGTGCTGTTTGGTGGTGACTGAGTAAAACCAGTTATTACTAACACACAGTGCTAGTGCCACACTTGTCTTTATTTGCCAGCTAATGGAATATACGTTCTAACATCTAAACTAATGGTAATTGCACTGATTTCAGCTGCATATGCATATGAAATCACTATAGTCCGTTGCTAAGCCATGTAGATACAATAAAGGTGGTTGTGCCAATATCTGCTTTGAGAACACAGATCTTCACTTCTTGTTCTAAAGGAGAATGTGTTAGCTCTCAGAAGTACTGAGCTTAGGGTTGCTCAGAGAAAAGTCTCTTGTCTTTTTATTATTCTCAACAGAATTTTTTGACTCAGAGAACCAGAATACTTCTGGTTTGGAGATTTTCTGGCTAAAAAAACCCCCATGTTTGAGAAGACCAGTTCTTTGTCAATATTTATTTAATCAAAATTCAAAACTTCTGCCAGAACAACATTTGAAAAATGATCAACTCCCCCAATGAGGAGTGGTTGGTCCTTGCTAGGCTAGTCGATAGAGGGTAGACTGAACGCGAAGCGTCAAGCAGCTCTGATTCATTGGTCGTTAACATTCATTCCACGTTGGAGAAATGTGGCTGGGGCTGCCAATGTAGTCTTGTTGTATTAAGTTTCTTTTCTGGAATGGCTTTAATACCTCTCTATACAAACTGCTCTGCCGATAAACAGCTGTAAAATTGTCTCAAAAGGAACCAGAGAAGATGAGCCTGCCTGCGGGAGACCTCTTGGCATCAGAGTTGGGCCAAAAAATACCCTGTTTGTGGCAGATGCCTATTATGGATTATATGAAATTGATCCAGTCACAGGTATGTTTGGTCTCTCTCTCCTCTCCCCTCCCCCCTGCCCAGGCCCCTGAGGTGTCAGGCAGCTTGTGTTCTCTTCCTGGCTCTACTTAACTGGGGCAAAGCCACGGAAGTCATGTCACCATTGTGTGCCTCTCTTTCCATTCCCATAAAGAAGGCTGCCAGTGCTTCCCTTCTGGAAAGTATTCAACTTCTACCCCCTGCATTTCATCCCTAGCTCTAAGTACTCTATTTATCTAAGCCAAAGCATAGTACCTCTCCTCTTCTAGTATTGAGCATTTCACAATCCCTAATGTATTTACCCTTGCATCCCCTTTAACCCCAACATGAGGTACAAGTGGGGACCTGAGGCAGAGGCATTAAATAATTTGCCAAGGTTTCACTTAGGAGATCCACATTCTCCATTCAGTCAGAATCCCAAGTCCCAGGCCAGTGCTGATCTGAAACCCTTCCCTGCCCTGCACGAGGTGCTGGCGGGGTGCAGTGCTCTGCCTGCACGGATTCAGCTGAAGGATCAAGACCTGAGTTTGAATTTGAAATTAAAATACATTATACAAACTTTTACTGTGTGGCTCTCTACAGCGTGAAGCTTCTCCCATGTAAAAGTGTTGTAGTGACACTAGTTTTACCCTGTGTTTCAGTGACTTGCCAAAGATCGACTAAACAAAACCCCCCTCTCCATTTTCTTCCCCGATACAAAATTTGTACTAAGTTTTTGTTCAAGACTTGTGAAAGTTACACAGGAAGAGCTTCCAAAACCCAGCACATGATTTACATCTGTATGTTTAATTTTTAGTGGTGGGAGAGGGGAAATTTCTGGAAAGAAACCTATTTCAGTCTTACTTCCTTTGATTTACATATGACATACCTAAATCTCCTGCAAAATAAGAGCATATTTTGGGTCTGTCAGCAGTGACTTCAAAGTAAAGGTTGTGTTTAGCTTTCTAGCCAAGGTAAGATTTATATTCCCTTTGTTTACGCTCCACCAGAAACGTGATTGCAGCTAAATTTATTCTATTCATTTTTGGAAATTAACAAGTAAAATGCATTGAGTAGATTAGGGGTTCAGTAGGTTTGAAAACCTACTCCTTTGTGAAACTGTCAGTGGTATCTGATCCCTTTAATGCAAAAGAACTTTGTTCAAGTACATTTTAGAATTGATTTCTTGCTTAAGCTAATTTTTAAAAAGCTTACACAATTATTAACACTATTCATCATTACCATTTCTGTGCACGCAGTGGAAGTGGTTTGATAGTGTCAGACTGACAGCTTAAAATTTTAAACATTCAAAATGGTGGATAATGCTCGGCCAGTGTAACCTACCTGAATGTGTTAGGGTTTAGAGGGTTGGAATGGACAGATAAGTATCTTTATTTTTATGTATACATTCATTTGATTTATGTTACCCTCAGGTAATGTGAAAACACTAGTGTCAACCAAGGAACCAATTGAGGGTCAGAAAATGTCCTTTCTGAATGATCTGACATTGACTCGGGATGGGAGGAAAATCTTCTTCACGGACTCCAGCAGCAAATGGCAAAGGAGGGATTACACCTTCTTGGTTATGGAAGGCACAGATGATGGACGGCAAGTATCAATGTGCAGCCTTCCATCTATCCTACAGCAGATCAAGCCAAGAGGAATAGCCAGGACAACTTAGTTGTGTTTACAAACTCTGAGTCATTCTGGCGCTTGCAGGTAACACTGCTCTGAACGGGGCAATGGGAGGAAGAAGCTGCCTTGTGCAGAAATGAAAGACGAGATCCTCTGTCAAAAAGCATATTTGTGTAGCTCTCCTCTAATGGAATGTGCTTTTTCAGATGAAAGGAAAGAGTGTTTCCCCAGTTCTGTCAAGGCTGCAGGACAGCTGCCCTAACGAGCCAGTGCATTTCTGCCCTACTCTCCAGGCCATTTAAGTAAACTGGCATGTGCCCTGAGCGCACTGCTTATGTCATTCTTTCCATGTAGAACCTGCGGAATACGAGGCAGGGAAATGCGTGGCAAAGCAAAATGCAGTCGAACAAGCGGTCTTATCCCACTGCACTAAGTGCCCATGCCATGTTCTGTCTTTTAGCCTGCTTGAGTATGATACCGTGACAAAAGAAGTGAAAGTCTTAATGGTAGGACTGAGGTTTCCAAACGGGGTCCAGCTCTCTCCTGCTGAAGACTTTGTGTTGGTAGCAGAAACAACCATGGCTAGAATAAGGAGGTGAGTGTGACACTTGGGGCACAGGGATACGTTACTCTATCAAATGACTTTATAGTTACATTGTTGATTTCAGTTCAGTTCCGTGGAGGTTCTTATCCCATGTTCATCGCTCTGAGCCCTTTCTCAGTATGTTTGTGCTGTGTGCTTGCATTGCGTAAAGAAAATCTTGGGCCAAATACTTCCCTGCATGACCGCGCATGTTACCCTGGTGATTTGAAGCAGAGCTCCGCCATGTGTAATCAAGGCAAATTGTAGGTACTTGATTCCCATCACTGTGACATGGGGGTGCCTCTTGGTCACAGAGAATAGCCTGAACCCCTGCCCTGACCTCAGAATGCACAAACACTGCATTAGCATATGCAGAATCACCCCCGTTTGGCTGTGCTGGTGACTCAGAGCACAGGAACCCAACACAAACCTTCAGCGAAGCCTTTCTCCCTGTGCATGGTGATGGTTTCCTCTTCTCTTCTTGGTCCCTGCTTTTCCCTACGCAGCCACCCCCGCTTTGCTTTTAACCCAGCTGGAGTTAACAAGCTTCATGGGGGGCAGTGGCCCTGCCTACATTACAAATATTTCTGAAAAATGTCTGGCACTTGCAGACAGCTTTTGCCAGTCCTGGTCCATGGGGTTCTGGAAGGAAGTTAGTGAAAATGGTTCATTACCTGCTAACACTGTTCTGTGCATCATACTAATTAATTTGGCCTGCTCAGAGCAAATCTAAATAATGTGGTGCTTAAAAAAGTGCCTGCAGCTGTTGGCCCATCCCTATGAAGGCTGTCAATACTGGTGGCAAGTATCAGAGGGGTAGCTGTGTTAGTCTCAATCTGCATAAACAATGAGAAGTCCCGTGGCACCTTAGAGACTAACAGATCTATTGGAGCATAAGCTTTTGTGGGCAAAGACCCACTTCGCACTGACATGAATCTGACCAAGTGGGTCTTTGCCCACAAAACCTTCTGCTCCAACACTTCGGTTAGCGTCTAAGGTGCCACGGGACTCCTCGCTGTTTAACACCGGTGTTAAAGGGGGCACTTCTCAGGCTCATTGGGTGGACAGCGTAGGGACTGGTACGGTTTGAGTAGCTCTCTGTAGTGTGAATGCCTGTTAGCGGTGGGGTCTCGGCAGAACATCCTTGCTAGATGGACACACAATAGCGAGGTGTCTCTCCCCTCCACTCAGCAGGGCTTGGTCTCTGTTCCACGTGACATTTCAGCATGAAGACGAGATTAATATTTTTGCCTTGTATTCGTCGTCATGTGAACTGAAGTGAAAACTCTTGTGACACTGGCGGTCAAAGGGAATGTATGGCTCAGAGTGCTTGGTGGAGATCTTTGAGGTGTCAGAGTATTTAACCTGTCTTCCGTTAGCCACAGACTCCCTGCTTTACTTACACAAGCAGCTGAAATTCAAGAGGCGTTGTTTCGGGTTTACCTTTATTTCTTTTGAGATTAGAATTGAGTTGGCTAAAACACGAGTCAGTTCTTCACTACGCGGTCTCCCCACATCTTTTCCTCTACCATAATCTGTATAGAAGATTGGATAACAGTAGCACCATATCTTTGTCTTGTTTTGTATGGGTAAACTGAGTAGAATTGCTTTATTTCCACAATTTATATAAGTGATGTGGGGCAAATTCTGTTGCTATACTAGAGATATCTGACACCACTCCATAGAAGGCAATGGAGTTCCTCTGGTTTTATGATAGTGATCAAAATATGTCCCATTAACTGTTAGTGTCAGTGACGTTGCAGCTGTGCTGCGTAGACAATCTGAAACCCTCGTATTTAAGCTAACTCAGGCATGTTTGGCTTCCCAAATCAGACTCTTGGCTTTACTCTGATCTGTCTACCCCACGTGGGTTAGCTAACATTGTTCAGAAAGATTAATTCTTCCTTGCTATGGTTTTCAGTGACAAGGAGAAAAGCTTCTGTTCCACTCAGTTTTTTCCTTACTGGAGTCATCTGTCCTATAATCTCTTCCTTCCGTCAGCTGGGTCCTTGTGCATAGTGGCACAAGCTGTAGTTGCTAGAGGCTTATCAGAGAGAGGAAAGTAGTGTACTGCATTCTGCTAGCAGTAAGAAACACTGGTTTAGCAGAAATGCATTGGGCTTATGCTTGTTGTATGAACTTTGTTTAAGTTAAGAGGCTGTTGTGATTTTTACAGGTACTATGTGTCTGGATTGATGAAAGGTGGCGCAGATATGTTTGTAGAAAACATGCCTGGCTTTCCAGATAATATCCGGTTAAGCAGCTCTGGGGGATATTGGGTAGCCATGTCAACTATTCGGCCCAATCCTGGGTTTTCTATGGTGGATTTCGTATCTGACAAACCATGGATCAGAAGAATAATATTTAAGGTAAGTGTATTTAAGATAAAGGGGGAAACAGTTTACTACCCAATACTTTGTGTAGGGTCTTTCACCGAAAGATCTCATGGTACTCTGGTTAAAGCTGCAGGTAAGCCGCATAATGCTGTAGCAGGTATCATTCACACTTTTTACAGGGAAAAAAAACAACAAATAATAATGGTCTGGTAGCACTTTACAGACTAACAGAACATGTAGATGGTATCACGAGCTTTCGTGGGCACAGCCCCCTTCTTCAGATGACCAACACGGGAGTCTTATCTATTGACTTTGATTTTTATCTGCTTCTGTTTAACTACCAAATCTTCAGATACTATCTGGGATACCATCTACATGTTCTGTTGGTCTGGTAGCACTTTACAGACCATTGGTTGGTTTGGTTTCTTCTCTCCTTCTCCCCCCCCCCCCCCCCCCCCCCCCCCGTAACAGACTAATTCGGCTACCCCCTGAAGACACTTTTTATAGTTAGCAAAGCGAAGGCTTGCTCTTACCAATGGCAAGTGCACAACTTACAAATGGAAATGCAATCTTTTGAGTAAACTTTTTTATTGTGTATTTCCTCTTGTATTCTCAAATTCTCGGCCTCACTAGTGCATCAACATAAGGTGTTGGTATTTGATCTTTATGAAAATCAAATTAAAAGACTGACAAAATGTTACTTTTTGAGGTTTTGTTCCTCAGACATTTTAACCAACGTTCTTTTTAAAAGATTTTCAGCACAAAATTTTAGCACAATCTTGACTGACACTAAGCACTTAAAATGGAAATGCCATCTGAGTTAAACTCCCTGTGGCCATGCTGCATTTGAATGTTTTAAATTCTGGGTGTCTGAGTCTTTCGAGAAGAAGCCATGGTTGGGGCCCATGTCACACATTAATAAGCAGCATTGTTGAGAGCGAAACAAAATTTGTTTGATTTTTGGCCACTGGCATCAATCTCATGAAATTGTCAATACCAGAGCAGGAACCGTGTCCGTCTGTATCTGCAAAACCAAGGAGTCATCCCGTGCACCTCAGACTCACAGATTCATTTGGGCGGGAGCTTTCTTGGGCAAAGACCCGCTCTCGGATGCATGGAGTAGACATTGGAGGCTGGCATAAATCCACGGGCATATGAAGAGACTCCCTTCTGTTATGGTTATGCCGGCCTCTAACTTCTGCTCTGCGCATCTGCCGAAGCGGGTTTTGCTCACGCAAGCTGATGCCCAAATAAATCTGAGAGTCTCTAAGGTGCTGCAGGACTCGTAAAATAGTGAGAACACTAGTGCTTTATGCACCAGTGTCATCTTTGTCCCAGAGTTCCGCACTGAAGTTAATTTTCTCCCAGTTATGCTTTTAAAGTGAGCTTTCCAGTGCTCTGCAGTTGTCACCTGGAATCTGAAGACTGATGTAGCTCACGAATTATTGCAAAGGCTTGGCATGATCCTTGATTGCTTTTAAATACATGATCAGTTTACGTAGTTCATGGTTAACTAATTGTATGACCACTTAATTGTGCTGTTTCTCTTTCTTTAAGCTGTTAAGTCAAGAAACGGTGATGAAGTTTGTGCCCAAGTACAGCCTTGTCTTAGAACTTGGTGAAACTGGATCCTACAAAAGAAGCTTTCATGATCCCAGTGCAATGGTGGTAACTTACGCTAGTGAGGCCCACGAACACGATGGGCATCTTTACCTGGGCTCCTTCCGGTCTCCATTTATTTGTAAACTTAACCTTCAGGATGTTTAACTGCCCGTACAAAATGAAATGCCATTATTATCCTGGAGCTGGAACAAGAACTTTTGTGGCAGCATGTGACCGAGGCAGAGCGTTGGAAATGGATCCGTTCTGTGCAGCAGAGAATTCCTGTGGGACTATGTTGTGATAGGAAAACATGTATGATTTGTCTCCCCTCTTCCATGGTGTAACTCCTCTGCGTCTTTACTCCCAACAGACATAAGACATCAGAGTGACAAGTAGATACAACCAAATGCTTTTATTAAGCAAAACCTGTTGCACTTCTTACAATCTACAGAGCTGCTTCTCTTAATGTGAGCTGTCCCACACGCACAACCGATCACACTGGAAATAGGTAAATGATGTAATGAAGTAATAGGCTTATTGAAGAGAGGGTGTCTTGCATGTGTTCACCACTGAGTTAGATCCTACTCTGTAGGCATGTTTGAAACAAGTCCCTGTCCTGCCATACTTCAGGGGTAGGTGCAGTAACCACTAGAACATGCCTAGAGATCTAGTCACAGCTGTTAGTATACGGTCAGGTTCTCTTTCCATAGCCTGAATTGAAGAAATGGACGTGATATCAAATATTTGGCCTGTGACGCTGTCTGAATGCTTTCTTACAGTATTGTACTTACCTTTTATACCTGACCAGACTTACCCAGCGTTGCCTGGCCCCGGCCCAGGGGCCCATGCAGGCCTCCTGACGGTGTTCCCGGGGCCGGCCCAGGGGAAGAGGGGGCCCACAGGCTGTCTGAGGCTGCGTTCGGGGGGGGGGCAGTGGCCCCTGTGGTGGGAGCTGGGGCTGCGCTGCTGAGCCCCGGTGGTGCTCCTGAGAGGTATCCAAGGGAGTGGGGCCAACCAGCCCCACCACCAGGGTCCAGTGCTGGGGCTGAGGGCGGGGGGGGATGGGGAGGGGTTTAGGGCAGGAAGACCACTTACCTGGGCCAGTTACAGGCAAGATGGTGATCCCCAACCCTCTAGCCACTGGCTTGGTGATATGGCTGCCCCCAGTGGTCACTGCATATAGCTGTCCCCTGTGCTTGCTGCCTCCAGTGAGTATGGCACCCCTTTGCTCAGCCCCCTCCCTTTCCGGGTTATGGAAACCCATCGAATTCCAGGCACATCCTGGTTTCCGGACATAGCCAGCCCTGAGCTTGCTTTCCGTTAGGAGAGGAGGAAGCTGTATCCCACACTTGGTGGTCCTAGCTCTTACCATTTAGGAGTTGCAGACGGAGGCACCAATCTCTAAAGTACAGACCTAGGTTAAAACCCAGTTGAACCAATCTTCTGTTTAACTAGCCTATTGAAATTACTGTTCCATATTTACACGGGGAGGTGCCCTCCGTGTGCTCTGCTGCATGTCCTAAGCAGAGGATGGAATAGTATTTACTTTTGTTAGACTCTCAGGTACAAAATTACTGCAGATTATTTCCTTGTGCTTGCTTTCCTCTGCTTTGACAGGGCCGAGTTAACAATAAAGTGTCTTTAGCCCATGCCAACAGCATTCGTGCAAGTGTGGCGTTTCACTGTGTTTTGGCACGCCCCCACCCCGTCTGCATGATGGCAGTATAGTCTGCCCAGCCTCAGTCCATCCCACAGACGCACGTGGACAGTGCGCTTGGCATGAACATGAGTATTGCGGATCTCGGCTCAGGAGGAGTTTAGTGCCAGTTTGTGAGGCTGTTTACTCAGTTTCCCAAACTACATCTCCCCAGAGAAAGACCTGTTCTTGAAACCAGAGAATTCTCAGCAGTTGCATATGCAGATGAGAATTGGTGGGGGACAGGAGAGGGTCCACATGGATCACAGGGTTATCCCTGCGAGGGATGTAAGCGACTAGTCACTTCCCCCTGCTGCCGCTGTATCAGAGGCACCAGGGCGGCGGAGCAGGAGTTGGCTTCAAAGCTAGGTCCCCCAGCACCGTCTACGCAGGGGGAGGCAGAGGTACATGAAGGGGAAACAGTACGAGGGGGAACCGAAGCAGCCCTGACTCGTGCGGGGTCTGACTCCTGCACCTCTCCCTTTGAAATGTACAAGAGCTGCAGAGGGGTAGAGAGCGCCCCGCCCCCCTTATCAGCTCTTCGATGGAAATTCCAGTGCCTACTCCATTAGCTGACTGAAATGTAATGGCCCTTGTCCCTGCTGGGCTCTGGCACCAGACCAAAGCCTAAAATAGAAGTCTGTTTCTTTTTGGCTCGCTAGAGAAAGCACCATGTTGCTGTGCGCTGTGCAGTCCCGGGGCACGTCGGCATGGAGCTGGAGCTGTGCCTTCCCGCTCAGGGAGACAGGCCGCGCCGGCAGCGACTGGCTAGCATGCTCTCAGGGGAGAAGCAGGAGGAGAGGCTAGCTGCTCCAAGGACAGACCCTCTGCAGACCATGGGTGGCGAGCGCCTCGCATTGCCATTACTGAGACCCATCCTAGCTCTGACCAAGCACGCTGTGCCCTCCAGCTCAGAGGAGACCGGTCCGCATTGACCCCCGGGGCTGAGCTCTGCCTCTCTTGCTTTGTGTTCTCTTGGCCTCCTGCTTAGTGCTGAAGGGGCAGGGTAGCTTCAGGAATCTCAGGAGTTCTCCGCTCCAGTGGAGGTGACTTAGCTCTTTCGGAGCTGTGTCTGACACTCCGCCCCACCTCCTCTGCCGCCTTCTGGGCAGGGGATGGGAAGCCGGGGAGTGTGGCTAGACAGGGGACCCGCACACCTAGCAGGGCTAGTAACAGAACAGCCATCTCGGGTTGGGCTTGGGGGGTGCTGTGCTTTGGCCTCTGGCCCAGTGAAATGGCTGTTCATGCCATGGTGCAAATGGACTAGATTGCTGCTTCTCTGTGCTAGAGGGAGGGGCCGTAACGGCTCTTCTCAACCAGCCTCCACGCTCCCCATCTTGAGACGGTTGCGCTGCAGGGGCGTTGAACACTAGGCGGTGACGCTGTCATGAAGCAGAACGACAGCACGGTTGCTTTGATTGCATCTAGATGGACTCCTGTACCAACGGGAGCCACAGGAAATAGCTGTGCTGTCTGATAGCGGAGCTGCCGTTCGTCTGGGCGGGGTTAGGTTACTGCAGGGGGAGCTGCGTCTGTCAGACATTTACAGCACCAGAAATAACCAAAGATCTGGGAGCCAACCCAGATCTTGATCTGGCTGCTTCGCCCGTGTGCGCGACCACCCTGCCGAGTGAGAAAAGAGACGGCTGCCAAGCGGCTCCTTCCTGGACGGGTCCCATGCTGTGGGGTTGCTGGTTTGTGTGGTTACTTGCTGCCCTGCAAAGTGCGTTGGTATTTCTGCACCCACTTTGCACTGTGTTAAATGACTGTGCAGTGGAGAATCAGCCCCCCCATGCGTCTGCTGCTCGTGGGTGGAGTCAGCATGGGAGGACCTTGTGCACAGGCGGTTTGATCCAAGGGGGGAAGGCTCCCCGGCGAATCTTCGAGCACAATACAGGCCTAGGATACTCAGAGCCAGGCCAGGAGAAAGAGGAGACCCTGCCCGTGCCCGGCCCTCCCCCGTCCAAGATGTTGCCCAGCAGAGCTGGCGCTCTGCGGCATGGCAGTGGGACGCCGGGGGGAATTCACGCGCTGGTCCCACTGAGCCAAGGGTGTAGTAGGTCAGGTCACCGATGTCGTAAATTCAGGATTTACTGGTGTGGCGTCCTGGCGGGGCTCCTGCTCCCTCTGATAGCCTTTCCCGCGGCGTATTGCCCCAGCTCTGTGCGGGGGGCTAGCACAACGCTCCACGAGAGCCCCCAAAGGCCACAGACTCAGATAAGACCAAGGCACCCGAGTGGGGTTTATTGTCGAACAAAGCACATTAATAGTCGTGGATAGCCGGATGGCCTCCGAGCCCCTGCAGGTTTGGGCCCATTACAATGGACGAGGCTCAGCCGCTAGCATGGATTTCACTACTGCCCCCAGGCCGGCCAGAGAGTTGAGGAAGGCACCCCAGCACTTACGGGGCCCTGCGTATCCTCTTGCACGCTAGTGACCTGTGGGTGCCTACCCTTGCACTTTCCCGCCAAGCACTCCCTACCTGTTCTGCTTTCGCTGTTTGTCAAGCTGGTTTATCATGTACGCGGCTGGGTGGCCCGGATTTACGCATTTCAGTGCTGATGGCAGTGCTTGCGGCTCTAGGGCCGAGCGACCGGCTGGCTGGCAGGCAGCTGCTTGGGACACGGCCTGTTACTCAGAGCGTAACTCGTGCTGACTGGTCCCTGCATCAGGCTCTGTCCCCTACGATGGGGGCTGGAGATGCCGGAGACCATACTGAGTCCCCGTGACTGTGTCGGAGTGCGGAGCTGGGGCAGGGGGCAGTGCTGGGGGCCATGGGCACCGTGTGTGGGGTTCTCCTTGTACTGCTGGGGGTGCAGGGTTTGCGGGTGCCCAGACTGAAGGATGGTTTGTTATGACACAGGCAGAAGCTGCTTTTTCAGGTACGCACACCTCCCCCTCACCCCCCCATCTGCATGAGGGGCAGCACTCCGCTGCTCCCCCAGCCACCTGCTACAGTTCCCCCAGTTTCTGCCAGGCTCCCATGTTCCCCTTAGGCCAGGCGGGGCCGTGCCCTAGGGCGGCCAAGAGGACAGCGCTGGGCAGAGACCCCTTCACACCACGGCTGCCCAACACCTTTCAGTGGGGAGGTGAGGGGGATTGAAAATCGGCAAAGGAAACCGTGCTGCTCCACAGCCCGCCCCTACGGCCATGGACCCGGGCAAGGTGGCTGAGGGGAACAGCAGCCCCCTGTGCCCCAGAAACTGTTGCTGTGCAGGGCGGGGCTCGGTATTTGTGGCCGCTTCCAGCATTGTGGAGCTGGTACAAGGCCACTTTGCCTCCTTGGCCAGAGGGTTTTTGCTCCATTGCTTGCTCTGTAGGGTAAGCGGCGTGCGATTGCAGCTGGCGCAGGCCGCTGGCAAGCGTCCGGACGAGCTGTACGACACCCAGAGCTAACTGGCCAGCACTAAGCTTGAGCTAACCCCTTGGGAGGACGGCGGTTCCCCGGCAGTAGGTGGTGTCTGACCCTTGGCTGGCGGAGCGGCGACGCTGCATGACTCGGATGTTAAGGAAAGAGCCTTTAGCAGGCCCAGCGCGTACACTTCCCTCCCGGCAAGGCTCTGGTGACGCTAGCCTGGCCCTCGCTGGGCAGGAGCCCTGCTGTGCCATGTGGTGTGGGCTGTCCTGGGCGGCTCAGGTCTGCGTTGTGGGGAACAGGGCGATGTACTGCAGCCCACTGCTTCAGATGACTGGAGCTTGGGGGCACAGCGATATAGTGGGGAGGGTGTGGTCAGTTAGTGTCTGTGCTAAAGTGCCTGATATGTAGCTTTTGATGTCGTTTGGGTGTGGGATAGAATGGCCCAGCCAGGATACGTCATTGTGCGTTCCTTGGGTGAATGTGTCGCATTGGCGTGTGAAGGCCAGACTCTAGCTGGTTTCTGAAATTGCTTTGGGCGAGGACAGTCGCTTTAGCTCCATGAGTGGCTGGGCCCGTTACAATGGTCCCCAGCAGGTTTGTGTGTTCCCCTTTCAAATACCTGACTTGTCTGTTAGGCCGGGCTGGCCAATGCACAGGGCTGAGGGGCACTTGCTGGCATAGCCCATGCTGGTGGATGAGCCTGGGGCGCGCTGGCGGCTGTGCTTAGGGCTGTGATGGTGTGGCTTGTGTAGAGCTGGCACCGGGGTTTGTTGCAGGGGAGGGTTCCTGGCTGAGCGTGTCTGCTGGAAAGTATTTGTTTCGGGTCGGGCCCCAAGGCCTGAGCGTGGGGATCTTTTTCCAGGATTTGGAAGCCAGCTGTGGCTTGTGTTCCTGGTTTGTGGCGAGCGGAAAGATGCACCCCGCGTGTATCAGCTTTGAAGCCGAAATCTCTGGCTTGTGCGTGGCTGGCCGTGCTGCTGGGGGGATTCGTGCTGTTTCACTAACAAGTGAAGCACGAACTCCCCCTGCCAGGCTGGGGTACGACACCTGCACGCTCAGCACAGGCCCCGGGATGCTGACAGCCGAGCTCTTGCTCACCAACCTGCTCGCTGCATGTTGGAATCTGTGCCTGCTCCTTCGCGGAGCAGCGTGGCCCTGTGCTGGTTAGCGCTTAGCTCCATTGGCCCCGATCTGTTCCACCAGCAAGCCGGCACGGGGGAAGAGTCCGACAGCTGGGTGGGTGCCCAACGGCACTCCACAGGCCCACCCTCTGTGGACCAAGACTAGTCCCACAACAGCTGTGGTCCAGAGGCCCCTGGGTGTTGCTGGTGGGAGGGGCCCAGCAGCAGAGCTCGGGGGGCTGCCGGAGCGTGGTGGGACCGCTGGTGGCCAGCGGGGTGTGCAGGGCAGCAAGGCTGGCAGGGCCACTGGAGCCCGGCGGCTGGGAAGAGGAGCCCAAGGGGAGGCTGGCATCCCCCCCCACACACACACACCCACACTGTCTGGCAAACTCCCTTGTGCGGGGTGGGTCAGGGCCCAAGGGTGACAGACCAGGGAGGCCCAACCTGTACTGCCTGCTCCCAGGCCGTGCTAAGTATCCCTTAACGGGGAACAAACACAAGGCTCCTTTGCAGCCCAAGAGCTGGGGGCCGTATCCAGCTGGTGCCTGCAGCGCTCGCGGGGGTTCTCTAGGCCGTGCCACATGCCTGCGACTGAGGGAAGAGTCGCTGGCCGCTTGTGACCAGCTTAGCACGGGCATCTGGGCTCCGTGGGAACAGAGGCCTTTACGTGGGGAGCAGGGGTCTCTCCGCCCCTCCTCCCTCTAGGGCAGCCACGGCAGAGTGGTGGCAGTAGGAGAGGCTGGTGGCGGAGGCCTTGGCAGGGAGCTGCTGCTGCTGCCTAGACAGGCACACCTGCTGCTGGGTGGAAGGGGAGTGAGCCCTACCCAAGGGGAGGTGTTTGGCAGGAGGGAGGGATGTCGTCCTTGGGGTGTGTGGCTCTTTGTTTGGGGGCTGCTGGGGCCAGCGTTTGGAGGCTGAGTGCCTAAGGGGTCTAGGCACCTAACTTCCAGTGAGCTGCAGAAAGCGAGACACCTAAATCCCTTTAACCATCTCTTCCTTAGTCCCTTGCCGCCTCCCCCCAGTGCATGCGCCTGGGGCCTGCGCCCGCCCCCGTTCACAGTGCAGCTCGGGGGATGAGTCGGCTGGGAAGGGCTGCCCAGCGGTGCCGGGGCCGATTCGTTCTCTGGCACCAGGCTGGCTGGCGGGGGCTGGGCACCAGACAGAGGGGAGCATAATTCCCAGCTCAACACCCCCCAAGGAAGGGAGTTCAGTGCAGTGAAGCCTCTTTATGCGGCCAGACAGCCCCCTCCCTCCTCCACAATGGCAGTGCTCGGCCGCCAGGCAGGGACAGGCTGTTGCTGGATGGGTGGGTCCCTGCCGCCACCGGCAGCTCTGCCCAACAGCGGCTGACATTGGAGCTAGCTGGCCCCCGGGGGGGGGGGCCTTTGGGCCAAGCGGGGTGTAGTTGACTTTCCATGGACATGTGGGCCAGTGAGGTTGGTGGAACAAGCGTTGTCCATGGCTTAGCTCATACACCAAAATGCCGCGGGGCCAGCTCTCCGCACTAACCCTATTCAGTGAGCTCATGACTCTGGGTAGGTTTATGGTGCAGACTTTTGAGCTGTCTCCCCAAGGAGCCAGAGGTGGAAGTCAGCCGTTCTTGGCGTGGTCTCTGCCGCAGTTCTTCCTGGTCCCTGCAGCTAAGCGAGAGCGCGCAGACCGTGCCGAGACCCTCCTGGCCGCACACAGCCTGCGCCAGGGAAGGCGGCTCAGCGACAGCGAGAAACCGGCACATGGACTTGATGTAGCCAGGGGATCGTCCAGACCTCGAAGTAGCATCTCAGCATCTGCAGGCAGGAGAAGACGTCAGGCTTCTAAATTCACTCCTTGTGGCTGCCTCCCCACCTTCCCCAGGCCATGGCCTCAGTGCCAGCCGAAGAGGTTGAAGGTCCCCCTCCCTTCTAGGCCTAAGGAAAGGGAGGCTGGGCATGTGTGACCCCCACTCCCAGGTGGAGGAGCAGACCCCTAAGTCAGGTGCCCGGCCTTACAACATGGCCGTTAGCCTTTCAGCAGCACGTTTTCGGTGGCCCCGCTCTGCTGTACTGACACGTCACAGCAGGCCGCCCACTTGTGGGCTTGTGTTGTGCAGCGTGTGAAACTGAAATTGCCATTGTCTGCATAGCAAGGGTGGGGCACAGACATGTTCCCAGGAGCCAGGCCGCTACAAAATGTGGCTCCAACGCAGCCCCCAGGCAGAGGAAAGAGCAAAGGGAACTCCTACCTGCTGCAGCTTTTTCTTCTTCTGAAAGTCGCAGCTGTCCAGGTTGGCGGGCCCCCTCTTGTCGCACACGGTCCGGCTGATTTCCACGTGGATCATGTATTTCAGCCCCCGCACCACCTGCAGGAAGCGGTGCCGGGGGGAGAAGAGGTCAGACCTCTCCGCAAGCGGCTGGGGGCTTGGTCTGCACCAGCCACACAGTGTGTCAAACTCTGCCACGGAGGGGAGAGACGGTTACGGGGAGGCTGTGGGGCTGAGCAGACAAACGTGTCCAAGGCCCTGCCCCAAGCAGTGTGCGCTGTCCGAACGCAGCCTCAATAAGCAGCTGCTCAGGGCCAGCTGGTCCCTGGCTGGGGACAGGGAAGCGTCTTCTGGGAGTGAGGCTAGAAACCGATTTCATCGAGCCTGTGGATGTAGGGGGCTGGCACTGCCTGGCTGCTTTCGCCAGTTGCTGTGGAGGGACACGCTAGTAGCAGCCCAGGCTAACGAGGCAGAGCTTATAGGCCTGGGTGGGGGGCCGAGCTGAGATACGTCACTTGAGCGGGGACCCAGCTGCTGCGCTGCCAGGGCTGGGGGCTGGCGT
>CM057847.1:1187879-1203108 GCA_030068395.1 Apalone spinifera
CCCCCCCCCCCCCCCGCAGGCTCAGCCCACCCTAGCCAGATCAGCCAGCGGTGCAGTGGGCCTGGCTGGGCTGCAGGTGGGGGGCATGCCAGCCCAGCCGGCCCCGCTGCGCCACACCCGCGGGGTCCTGGTACCTGTAACGTTTAAGCGGCTGCCCTGGGAAACGCCCTGAGGCGGATGGGACGCACAAGGCTGAAAAACGCTCGCTGGGGTTGATTGGCTGGCGCTGCAAGTCTCCTGGAAGGCGTGGCCCTAGGGCGGAGCCCCACCCGGCCCGGCACAGGGCCCAGCGCCTGCGCCGCGGGAGCTGGCTCCCAGGGACCTTTGCCTTGCCGGCTGCAGCGGCATCCCTCTGGTGCAGCGCGCTGCGACCATCCCAGAGTCAGACTACCGGTAAATCGCAGCGTGCTGTGCTCGGTATCACGCTGCCTAGCCCCTGCCTCTCAACGGCTGCCCCTCCGCGCACAGACATACCGATCTAATAGCAATCAGACATGGAGGGGCTGGATGTGTATTGGTCAGTTTCACCAGACACGACTCCCCGGCGTCGTCACCCTCATTAAACACATGGGGAAACTGAGGCACGAAGCTGTGCAATGACTAATCAGGCCAGTGGCACAGCTGGGAATAGAACTTAGAGCGGGAGGGGCCTGCCCTGCCCCCACAGTACTCTAGCTATCAGGCCACAGGGCCTCCCAAGTGGGGTCTCTACTTTGTGGGCTTCCTAGTATAACTTGCCGGTGTAGCCTGGTCACCGAAGTCCAGCAGCTCCGTGCGCAGGGGCCCAGGCACAGTTCGGATGCCCCTGCTTGGCGTGCAGACACTGGCGCCAGCGCTTTGCTTTCCGACCGTGTCCTGTGGTGCCTGCATTTGTCTCTTTCGCCGGCTTGCTCCTGCAGCAATTCTGAGCAGCCAAACGCCAATCCACGAGGCTGAGAAAAGGGCCGCTGGCCACGGCAGAGGGACTCCATTACGAGAGCTGTCGCCTCTGATTTATCAGCCTCATTCCTTGGGAGCATAATGTCCGAGGAGCGTGCGAAGCGACACACAACGCCGAGCAGTACGTGAGCAGGCTGGGGAGAAGCAGCTCTAAGGACCGGAGCAGCCTCCGGGGCTCAACGAGCAGGCCCGGCTGGAGTCCTGCCGGGCCAGCGGGTTGGGCGCTAATGGGGCCGAGGGGCAGAGAACACTGAAGGAGCGAGCTGGGGCCGTTCAGCGTGCGTTGGACAGGGTGCTGGCTCCCGCACAGCCGGCTCATCCTTAGCATGGACTCTGCTTCCTGGGCCTTGGCTTTCCATGCACGTGAGTGCAGCTGTGCCCAACACCCTGGCTGCCGGGGCAGGCTGTGGCCACGGCTGGAAGGAGCCCACAGCAGAGCCGAGTGGCAGGACTCGTGGGCACTGGCTGAACGGCGTTCTCTGGCGGCCAGGGAAAATCCCCGGGGGCCTTGCTGCTTGACCAAGCTCCTGACGCGAGGGCGGGGGTGTTTCCCTGGGCAGGGCACCACACGTGGCTTGTGTCTGAGCAGGGGGCCAATAGGACTAGTGCAGCTCCGGCTGCACGGTACCAGGCAGGTGTATCGCACAGGGCGCCTCACCCGTCACCCCACGGTGCTGCCACCTGGCTCCTCAGCCGTGCGAGCTTTTCCACCCGCCACGCAGCTGCCACAGGTCTCAGTGAGCCCCTGAAATCCGCCCCGGCCTGAGCAGCGGGCGGGAAAGGTGGGTCCTGCCAGGCTGCGCCGCGTGGAGGAGCCTGCCGCCCTCCTTGGCCAGAGAAACAGGGAGTGTGTGTGCCCCTCCTACGCTTTCGGTGGGTCGCGCCTGGGCTTAATTTCCCCCTCTATGTGTGGTGGGTCGGGACTGGGGCCCGGACCAGGTGGCACAATGGTCGGCCAGGGTCCCTGCAGGGAGCCGCGGGGCAAACGGTTTTAAGCATCTAAAAGGGTGTTGCAAGGAGGGAGAAAATCGTTCTCCTTGGCCCCTGAGGACGGGACAAGCAGCAATGGGCTGAAACTGCAGCAAGGGAGGGTTAGGTTGGACATTAGGAAAAACTTCAGACACTGGAATAAATTGCCCAGGGAGGCTGTGGAATCCCCATCGCTGGAGGCTGGGCAGACACCTGTCAGGGATGATCTAGATCAGGGGTCACCAACCACTAGCTCGGGCTCTACTGCTAGATCTTGGAGCCTCTGATGGGTGATCTTGGCTATTTTGGCCAAGAGTCTATCAAGTGCCGGCTCTTCAGTTGCCCCCTACCCCACTGCTGCGCATCTCCTGCCCTTTGCCTTGGAACTGCCCCTCCCCCAGGAGCCTCCTGCTTTCTGAGCAAGGCAGGGCAGGGAGAAGAGGGGCGCTGATGTCAGGGTGCCCCCTCCACTGTATCCTTTCTCCACAGAGCAGAGTGGGGTACAACGGGGTTTGGGATGGCGTTTGCTGGCTGCTTTGGGGAGTGGGAGTGGGACAGGGACAGGGCTGAGCCTGCCTTAGCCCCACTGCACCACCAGCAGTGCCCAGCTGGAGCCCATATCCCAAACTCCTGCCCCAGTCATGTACCCCCTCCTGCACCCCAAACCCCTGCCTTAGCCCTGAGCACCCCTGCATCCCAACACCCTCCCAGAGCCTTGGCAGATTGGCAGAGGCCCTGGAGGTTTTTCGCCTTCCTCTGGAGCATGGGGCACGGGTCACTAGCGGGAGGATTCTCTGCATCTCGGGGTCTTTGAACCATCGTTTCAGGGACTTCAGTATCTGAGACACAGGTGAGAGGATTATTCTAGGAGTGGGTGGGTGAGATTCTGTGGCCTGCATTGTGCAGGGGGTCAGACTAGATGATCAAAATGGTCCCTTCTGACCTTAAAGTCTATGAGTCTATGAGCCTGCACCTAGAACCCCCACCAGCACCCCAACTGCCTGCCCCAAGCTTAGCTCAGAGCCCCACTCACACTCCAAATCCCTTAATCCATGCCCAAAGCCTGCCCCCAACCCGCTGCCCCCGCCTGGTGAAAGTGAGGGAGGATGGCGTGAGCAGGGCAGGAAGGAGGCGGGGCAAAGCTATTTATATTTGCAGTAGCTCTTGGACTTGCATTTAAATTCAAAAAGTGACCTCATGCACAAAAAGGTTGGAGACCCCTGATCTAGACGGTGCTTGGTCCTGCCGTGGGGGCAGGGGCCTGGACTCGATGACTCTCGAGGGCCCTGCCAGTCCTAGGATTCTGTGATTCCAGGATTTGCTTGGCAGGGCAAATAAAGCAAACGGTATTTAGCGATGGTGTATTTTTCCCGTGTCACAAAGTGCCAAGGGGCTAAGTGACTATTACTCAGCCAGCTCACTGGAGGGGTCTGGGCCTTACCGATGAACACGCAGCCAGCGCGTGAGTTGACAGCTCATGGATGTGACGTCGCTTTCAGGACTCCAAAGCGGCGGCTTCTAGGTGCCTGATTCTTCACCCTGCGCTGGGCGCGCCCTGTCTTCGCGCAGCTCCCTCGCCAGCACCCACTCACCCATCACCCGACACACCTGGGCTCAATTGCTCCAGGCCAGATTTCCAAGGATGCAGCTGCCCGCTGTGCTCAGCCCTGAGGAGGCGCCTAAAGGGCAGGTTCTCGCAGGGGCTCAGTGCCCAAAGTACACCCAGTGCAAACCTAGTTCAGGTGGGGGCTGAGGTAATCCAGGTCGTCGTCCGTTCTCCCCTAGGATCCCACCCAAGATGACAGCTGGAAATGTCTAAGCCTGAACTTGGGAAGAAATTAAACCTGGCTACAGCATAGCGAGGAATGTAACAACCGGAATTGGTTTTTACAAAATGCTGCAAAACAAATTTTAAAACCTACTGTTTGGGTCCAGCCATGGGCCACGATTCAGGGAGCACACGAAACGGCTTAACGGCAGGCATGCAAGGAGCCCCGCTGAACTGAAGGCAGCTACACCCAAGTCGAGCTGGGCACATGCTTAAGTACCTTCCTGCCTAGCAGCTCTAGTCTTCATAGCAGCCATCTCTTATGTTACCAATGTGCTGGACACGGAGTCCGGAGTAGCATACGGGATCCTGGAAGAGAGCAATCTACCTGCCCCGGGGAGCAGGAGTAACATGCCTCCTGCTGGAATGTCCAAGGTCCAGACAATGAGGAAGTCCAGCAGATAAAGAGCGTCTCGCTATTACCATTTGGATAGTTGGTTCCCTTGTTTAAGGGGATATGGGTATTCTGTTTACATGCACGGCTGAAATTCTGCATTACAGGCGGTTCCACAAAATTGCCTCATAAGTAGAAATGCCAAAACTCAAAAGCACAATCCACTCCGCTGTGGGACCGAGCGCTGGGAAGTCAGAACCAATGTGCTAAGCCGATGGGGGTGTCAATTCAGAAGGCTGGAAGTGTCGGTCCTCATACGCTGGAACCAGAGGCGGCCTGTGTTGTAATTGCCCGGTTATTTCAGGCCGGCTGGGCTATATCCTCTGAGGTGTAGCGGAACACAGGTGTGTAAGTTGCCAGAGAGGTCCCGCTGCCATTCAAAGGTTCGCAATCTGCTGACTGTCAGTGCATCTGCTATTAAAAGCAATGGGACATTGCCTCTCTAATAGCCTGCTGGGGGAGCTGTCTCGGCCCGCCGCCCAGGAGCACGGACCGTGCGGCGTTTTGCACATTCTTTCAGCGAGCCAGATTCCCAGCAGCCTCTCAGCGCATCCGCGTGCGAGGTGTGAAAAACGACAGCACATCTCGTCCCAGTTCACACGCCAGCAGCTGAGCCTCCTGGAGCGAGGCCAGCGAGAGCTTCTCAGGAGGGTGAGGAGTCCTGCCACTAGGAGGCTCGGCGAGATCCGCCCAGGCAGCGTGGGCCCCGTGAGCGAGACACGAGGGCTGGGATCTCCAAGCGCACAGCCTGGGAAGCGCCACTTCCAGGCCTGGGGTTCTCTGCGCTCCAAGAGAAATGGAATAGCGTGACGGGCCTGGAAAGTCGTGCGAGCGATCCCCCCAGGCCGTGTCCACGCTGCAATGGGCAGCACTGCTCTGGGCCAACGGCTGCTCGGGATGGGCAGCGCCTGCCTGAGCCTCCCCCGGCTCTGAACAGGAGGCCCCCAGGGCCAGGTTAACAAAGGCGTCTCCCCAGACCCATGCCTGCATTCCTGTGGATTGCTCCATGCCGCGCATCGCATCTCCTCTTGGCGCCTCGCCTCGTCCGTGGGGCACGCCCGCGCTCTCCGCCAAGGGCCCAAAGGCCACAGGCGGCGGATTGCGAGAGCGGAGTGGAGACAGAATATCCAGTTTGTCAAGGAGGGTGACAAAAGAGCCCGTCCCCGTATTCAGACCCTGCACCTCACGGTGCTCAGTGTAGGTGTGCCTCGGAAGGTATCACAAGACTCACAATTTGCTGGTCAGGAGTTTCCTAATACAAGGGTGGGCGATAACTTTAGACGGGGGGCAACTTCAGAAATGTTTGAAGTGGCCCCGGGCCACCCCAAAAGGGGAGGGGCCTTGGGCAGAAAGGGGCGGGACCAGGACACTTCCCTGCTTCCCCACACACAGACCGATTGGCCTGGGGGAGGGGGAGTGCATGAAGTCTTTCCCCCACCCACCCAGAGAGAACTGCCAGCTGTTCTGTCAATCAGGGCCTGGAGGTGGGGGGAGCACGGGAAATCTCTTGCTCCCTGCCCCCACCTTGCAGGGCTGTATCCTGGAGAGACAATAACCCCTCTCTGTTCTACTGGCTGGCGGTGTCTGTTCTTGCTGCTACAGGGGTGCAGTGTTGGGGGAACCCCGAATGCATCCTCACAGCAGGTCTCATCCTACACAAAGGGAGGGGTGTGGCTGCCCGAATTCACTTGCAAGCGATAAAAATAGTCCTCAAGCAGGAAGGGAAAACAAAAGATGCTCAACGCAGTAAAACCCAATCAAAGCGCCTAGCCGAGACCTTCCTCCCACGCTGCCTCTGTCTCCTTTCCAAGAGGGGCACAGATCCGCCTCACCCCCTGCACCGGGGAAGGCAACAGGGAACAGCCCGTGGCCCCTGGGGACGAGGTCCTGTTGTGAGTTTGCCAGAGAGCTGCGTCAGCCTGCGGCAGGAGAGTTTGCTTGGCAGCTCAGTTTCTCAAGACGCTAATAGAAAGACTTTTATCTTTATTTTTCTTGGAATCGTTTCTGATGTTTATGCCTCATTATTTCTGCTGGCTTTGAGCGTATTGCTTTGCAGCTCAACAACTGGCTTATTGTTTCATCCCATGCAGTGGTTTGAGGTCTAGCGCCTGGGGATCTTCATTTCTCATGCTCAGGTCTTGTCTCTCAGTTCCTCCAAGGAAAACCCGTGTATTTGTGGACTGCCTACTGGATGGACAGGACTCAATTTGGGGTCAGTCCGGGATGGGGGGCGCGTTCGGGTCTCCCTGCAGCGTGACCCAGGCTGGCGAGAGCCCTGGTGTGACTGGCAGACCAGAGTTACACAAACCTGCGGGAGCGGCCACGTGCTGGCGGCTGGTGGTGAGCAGTCCAGGTTGGACTCTCCCGGGTGCCTTTGGAAACCTCCTAGCCGGCTGGTGCCAGGAAGGGGGCTGGGTGCTCGGAAGGGATGTGCCACTCGAATGTCAGAGGCGCTGGGAAATCTGGGAATGCTCGAGAGCAGCGACGCTCTGGGCCGTCCCTAGCAGCGGGCTGTTTGCCAACGCCCCAGTCCCAGGGGGACGGAGGCTGGGGGAGCTGCATGGTCAGGTGCAGGGAGATGCCCGACCCTGACATGCCCTGCCCCTCCTGGCTTTCCCTTTTGTTCATCATCTCATGGAGTGGGGGGGCCCTTTGGGAGTGTGACGAGAAGGCTGGCAGCAGCAAATACCCTCCCTGGCAGATTAGAAATGTAACTGAACATCTTCCGGGAGGCTCGCGCCAGGGACGTCACGAGGGACGGGCACCGGGTGGCCGTTGGACGCAGACGTGCCAAGCGTTCCACGGCGGCGAGGTGGCAGGACAACGTGGGGGGAGGGGGGGCCTGGTGGGTCACAGACTGAAGAGGAGTCAACAAAGTGCTGCACAAGGGGCGCAGATCAGTGGGCGGCATGTCGAGCCCAGGAGCGAGTTGCCAGCCGCCGCTGGGCCCTGGGCGCCGCGCGCGGGGACAGAGGTGCAGAACCTGGAGAGTCCAGAGGAGAGCCGCACACTGGAAAGACTGAATGCAACCTGGAGCAGACTGAGTCTTGAGGCCAGACGACGGAGCAGGGACGTGAGAGCCCCCTCAGCCATGGGCGGGGCTGGCCCAAAGAGGACAGCGACCAGCTCATTCTAGCAGGCTAAGCCCACGCGCTTTTAAGAATGTAAGAGTGGCCAGGCCTGCTCAGACCAAAGGTCCACCCAGCCCAGGGTCCTGTCGGCCCACAGGGGCCAGCGCCAGGTGCCCAGAGGGAGGGAACAGACCAGGGAACCATCCCGTGATCCCTCCTCTGTCGCCCCTTCCCAGCCTCTGACGCACAGAGCCTAGGGACACCTCCTTGCCCACAAGCCATCAATAGACCTGACCTCCCTGAAAACAGATTTCTCTAGCCAGAACCTGGGCTTTCGCTCCCCCTCCCACCCTGACAGAACCAAATCATTGGGGGGTTTATCAAAATTGTCCATGGAAAGGTTCAATTGGTCAGCAAAATATCAAGAAAACAATTGTAACCCAAGCCTGTGGCTACGCTGCCGTGGTGCCTTACGGGGCTGCAGTCAGAGCTCCTTGGCACCCTGCTTGGAGAGCACATCTCCCCGCTGAATCATGTCGACTCATATTTCGGAGACAGTTGCATCATGGGACATGTAGTCTGGCAAGGGAGCCTGGCCCTCAGAGGAGAATGGGAACGGGGGAAACCAAAGTACAGCTCCCATGATGCACTGTGGCAGGAGCGCCAAATCACCGTGTTTTGGTTTTGGTGTGCTTTTCCTTCAAAATCTGTCACTTTTTGGCAACCCCCCATTTTCTAACAAAACCCAGCTGGGAAATGTGCAACCAGCCCCCTTGGTTTTCTGTAGTGAATCTAGTCCTGGGGAACCCACTGGAGCCCGGCTCGGGGACTACGGTGGTTTTGTTTATTTAGGGAACTCTGGGGTTTACCAGCCCTTAGGTACATGGAATCAGCAAGATGAGGCAGGAAGGGACCCCAAGAATCATCAAGTCCAGGCCCCTGCAGCGAGCCAGGGCCAAGGAGCCCTAAACCAGCCCTGGTCTTAAACGCCCCCCGGCCCCGGGCGGGGATCCTGCCGCCTGCCTGGGAAGGTGATGCCAGAGTTTGGGGAGGCTGGTTGCAATATTTTTTCCCGAATAGCCAACCTAACGCTTCCTGCTGCAGATTCTTTCTTGCCTTCCCTGCTGTAGCAGCTATTCTCGGAGCCCTGGAGCTGCAGTTCACACTGACGCCTACACTGTTCAACGTCTTTCCCAGTTGATTTCAAAAGCAATTTTTAGACTATTTTACTTCTGAAAAACAAAGCGCGGAGAGAGCCAACATTTCCCACTCTGGGAGCAGCTGGGAAATCAGCAATTCGCAAGAAAGGAGCAGGTAACATCCAGGCCAGAAACCAATGCGGCGCACGAGCATCGAATCCCACAAGAGAACTAGCCAAGAAAAGCCGGGCAAGAGTTAGCCGTGCTATGACTGGGGAGAGCTCACACCCCGTAGGCTGCCCTGCGCGTGGAAGAGAAGCAGTGAAACAAACCCTGGCTCTGAAGAAGGAGCAAGGGAAAGGCGGCAGGCGAATCGAGTATACCCACAGAATTGATCCAGCCACTGGATTTGTTCCCTCTCCCATAGGTTGCTGTTCCGCCGCTAACGTAACGTTGAAATCACCCCCAATTTCTCCCTCCTGACAGTGTAATTTGGTCTGGGTAGCCGCCTGCCAAGCGCCCCCTCTGGCTGAGGACGCGTGCCCACAAGCACCCACTGTGGTGACTGGCTCCGGGAGTGGGGGTGGCCCAGCTGCCCTTTCTTCTCTGTCGCCGGAGACCGGGCTTCTAGCCTGCCCCCCGAGCAGCTACTGGGGTTGGGGAGGGGGACCCAGCCTGCCCGCTCCTCTGGGTCCCAGCCCAGGGACCCCGTGAATAGCAGCTGCCCACTACTACTCGCTCCCTGGGCCACGGCCCAAGCAGCCACTCCAGCCTTGCCTGTCTCAGGGCTTTGCCTCAAAGTCCTCAAGCCCCTGTCCAGGGCTCTGCACTTCGCCCTAGCCCCCCGCCGGGCCTGGGCTGCAATGCACCCTGCGCTGTCCAAGGTACCGCCGCCTTCCCAGCCAGTCCCTGGGTCTGCCTGCCTTGAGCTCCAGCAGGGAACTGCCTGGTCCTGGCCCAGCAGCTGCTTTATACCAGCTTGCTAGGCCCTGATTGGCTGCAGCAGAGGCAGCCACTCTAGCTTGCCTGGAGGACTTCTCCGCTGCTCTTTTCCCTGAGATGGGGTGGGGCAAGGTGTGACGTGGCGGGGGGCTGTCTGCTCTGTAACCCGGTGTCCCAACCTGGCTGTGCTGTGAGGTGAGATTCCCACTGACTCACCCACCTGTGGATCGGCCCAGACACCCAGGCCCAGCCTGGGCAGATAACAAGGCTCTTCCCAGGGGAGAGACAAAGGAAGGGAGGTGGAGACGGCACCTGGCTGGGGGGCAGGGTCTGGGAGCTGGGCAGACTCAGAGCGTGGGGAAGCATGGAGGAAGCAGACTAACCTGGGTAGGGGGATTCAGGGGCCTGTAACCCCTCCCCCCAAGGGAACTAGGGCTGTCGGCCCACCCTCTCACACCTGCATCGGTCCCATGCTGTGCAGTGTCTCGGAGCAGCACTAAACCCTCTCGATTCTACTGCCCGGTGGAGTCGCATCTTGCTGTGGATGGGGGTGCAGGGTCAGGGTCTCCCCGACACGCCGTCACACAAGGCCACAAGCCTCCAGCAGGGGGCTTTGGCCCTGGTCTGCCTGCTCCCCCCCAAGGCTGGGTCTAAATATGAGCAGGGGGTGGGTGAGATTCTCCTGCCTGAGCGCACACAGTCGCGCCAGCGTGCACCGAGCTAGCCTGCATAGAAATGGGAGGGCAGCCAAAACGGCAGAGGAGCGTTGCTGAGTTGTACCAAGCACCAGCCAGCCCACGGCGCTGCTCGATCTCGGCTCTCCACATCCCAGCCACGGCGCCGCCCGATCTCGGCTCTCCCCACCCCGGCCACTGCGCCGCCACGGCTGTTTCCACTCCAGCCCGCTCGCTAGGGGTATAAATCCCATCCCTCGCTCCCAGCTCCGCCTTCACCTAGGGAAGCCCCGCCTCCCGCAGTGACACAGGGGTGCACGTCGCTAGGCTGCCGGACTGGTATTGTGTATTGGTGGGTGCCAGATGGGCAGAGACTGCAGCGGCAAGAGCTCCACTCCCCTGCAGCGTTCTGGGATTTCACACTCTGGAGTCATTTGCATTCAGAACAAAACCAGTTTCAAAATCCTCCACAGAGGCAAATTCTGGGGGGAAATCAGGCATTCAAAGGGCTCATTTTGACTCTTCTTGAAGTAGTGTGTTACATTACACAGCGCAAACTGCAAAACAGAAACAAAGCACAACCCCCCCAGCTCTCCAGAACAAAAGCTCGGGCTAGGTCATTCCCAAACCACAGCGACGCTGGCGGAACGGCCCGTGAGCTTGCACAAGCGTGGCCTGGCTGCGGGAAGAGGTTCAGGCCCTAGAGCAGACGGCCCCATTGAGGATTCTCTGCCCTGTTCCAGGGCAAGGCGCTGGACCCGCAGAGGAACGGGGACCCCCACCACACAGCTTTGGAATCTCAGACCCAGCGCCTCCCTTTTGCCAACTTGCTCCCGCCGCGGGGTTGGGCGCCTGGCCTGGCCGTGTCTGATTGCAGCTCCCACCAACGGAAACCCATCCCAAGGGGCCAAACCAGCCATGCGCATGGGCCACGGCCCCTTCCTCTGCAAGAGGCACACGGAGCTAGCCCCTTAGGAGCGTTTGCATCACAACAGTTGCTGGAGGCCCCAGGGGAGTGCGGGCCCCACTGTGTGGGATGCTGGGTAAACCCGGGGTGAAAGACAACCTCTCCCTCCGGGAGCTCACGGCCCACGCAGACGAAGTGGGAGGGGAGGCCAAGGCACAGGGACAGGACGTTGAGTGATGGTCCTAGGTCTGGTTTAATCCCGAGGATCCAGGAACCTCTGGGGCGGCCCCAGGGAGGGCCGAGCTGAGCACCCTTCAGCGGGCGATAGAGAGTTCGAGGGGAGTGAATATTTATACAACACCCTGGTCGAGTGACCTCAGCTCTTGGCCACAAGTGGCCCTGGCCTGAGCCAGCAGCCCCATTGCCAACCCAACCCTTTAAGAGAGACCGGGAGGCTGCAGCGTCCTTTTAACAGAAACCACGTTGTACCCGTGAGCGTTGGGCCCTCGCGCCAGCAGCCGCCTGCGAGCCCTGCCCAAGCCAGTGCGGGCGCAACAGGGGAGCCAGCTACCTGGGAAGCATCACCCTTCCTGGTGAGGCCTCCCTGCTGCGGCGAGCTGTTGGGACTGAGCAGCGAGCCCCCCTCCACAGGCAAGGGCCAGCCTGGCTCCATTAGCTCCTTTCCACAGCCTGGCGCAGGCAGGGGCTGCTCCGGCCGAACTGGAGCAGCCTCTGCCTCCAGTGGGGGAGGGGGGATGCTACTTCAGCCCAACCCTTTCACTCCCCCCTTTATTCAATTAACCAATTAAACGAGATTTTACATCCCTGGAGCCAACCGGCTACTCTGGGGCAGGGATGGTTGGCAAGTGGCTAACCCACCTACCTCCTGGCTGGCTATGCGTTGCAACCACTTGCCTCAGTTTCCCTCTCCACTGCTCCCCTTTGGCCTCTTCTGGCCATAGGAAGGCCCTGGCCCGCCTACCTCTAGCATCCTGCCCCTTCCGAGGCCAGGGCTCCTCTGGCAAAGTCTTAATGTTACGTACATAACGTTACGTTGGTGGGAGCTGGCGCGAGGGCCCAACGGTCCCAGGTACAACGTTACGAGCCAGTAGCCGCCTCACTGCAGGCTAGCCACTGCTGCTCCAGCCAGCCTTCCTGTCTAACCGCAGGCTTCTAGGCCTGGATTAACCCCATGGCCTCAAGGATCAGGCAGGCCACAGCACAGAGTTCCTGCGCCTCCCTGCAGGGGTCAGTCTGCTCATCCCGGTGAGCTTTGCTTTTCTCTGCTTCCCCGGAGAGAGGGAACTGGCTGCCTCCTCGCTGCTAGGTCCCTCCCTGTGGCAGGGCTCTCCCAGCTCTTCCTGGGGAAAGCCAGCTCCAGCTGCTGGCCCGTAGCTTTACTTGGGCCTTGCCCGCCCTGCAGCTGCGCCAGGCGGCGCTGGGCCTCTCAGGCCCCTATTAACTTATCCCTGGCAGGCGTCTCACTCACTGCTTTTCACACAAGGGCCGGGCTCCATTCCAAGCAGCAAACCCTCCAGCGTCTCCGTGCGCCCGTTTTCCCGCCAGTCCTGCAGCTGCGTTTTACGTTCCTCAGATTTCGTCCTCGCAAACCGACTGCTGCTCTCACCCAGCGAAAACGGGCCAGTCGGCGGGAGTGTAGCGATATGTTTCGGCTGGGTTCTTCTGCGGAGGGCAGGGTCCCTCGGGGGCTGGAGGCAGCAGAGCCTGACAGCTGTTGGGAAGTGAAAATGCTGCTAGACGTGGCAAATACACGTGGTACTGAGAGCAGAGACATGATGCATCGTGGTGAAGTTTGTGTCAGGCCCAGATTTTCTTCTTGATTGCTCCTAAGACAGCTACAAAACCGCAGGAGACTAGAAACTCCTCCAACGCACTCCCCGGGGGTCACAACCAGGAAACGCTCCCTGGTGGCTCCCACAGACCCACAGGATCCACGCCTGGGGACCCCTTATTGCCTCGTCTCCACGGCATCGCTCGGAGGAATGGCTGGCAGCACCTTTCCCTGGCCTGCATTGGCCCAGAGCCACAACCCTGAATGCACCATCCAAGACGAAGCCAGCCCCAGGAGGAGGCAGGTCAGACGGTAACGTCTCGTCACGCACGTGGGGAATCTCGGCCCATCTTATGGGCGCACTCAGACGAGAGGCTTTCCTCGTCCCTCCCGGCCTCAAAAGCTGTGACTCCGGAGGCGCCATTCAGCAGCACAGGAGTTCGGCCCGGAGCTGGAGGGGACGGGGGGGGGGGGCACGGACTGGGATTGCTCCTCCCCACAGGGACCAAGCCACAATACGCACGAAACAGCAACTCGCGGACACTCCACTAGACAAGCTGGTTCGTGAGCAACTTCTTCCGTGTCCTGAAAGCCACCAGGCCGGACGGGCCCCTGGTGAAATGGTCGGTGGCGTCGAACGCCACGGCAAAAGGCAGTCATCGCCTCGGGGCCGTGGTCCCAGCCGGGCCGGATGTCCCGGGCCAGTCTCCACCGCCAGGGCCGAGAGCGGAGCAAGTCGTGGAACGCTCGGGCGGACGGCCAACCGAAAAATCCAGACACACGTGGGCCGAGTGAACCGAGAGGGACTCCTCGAAGGTTGGGTTTTGGGGTGGTTGCTGTTTTGCTGACACACACACGAAACGAGCTTTGTGCTTTGCTCTGGGATCTCGCAGCGTTTCATTGGAGCGCTGTTTGGTTTGGGTTACTTTCTGCTTTTGCTTCACAAAGCCGTTCCCCTTCCGCACAACCCGCTCTTCTGAAACGCTCCACGTCAGAGTGGCCCAAACAAAGCGCTTGCCCTTCCGTCCCTGGCTGAGCTGAACTACTCCCCCGTCACAGGCTGGGACAGCGCTGCCCAAACTGCGCTTTTTGGCGACTCTACCGTTCTCCGGGAACGCCGATTTGCCCTGCTCTCGAGGGGCACGCCTGCTAGAGGGGGAGGGGCGGCTGTGGTACCGAGTGACCCTTTCAGGGACCCGCGATGGCAGGCGGCCGGATGCCGGGGTCTCTGCGGCAGCTCCCTCGTGCCGGGGGAAGTTCCGTTTTAGCTCAGACGCAGCCGTGTGAACACGACCTGGCAGGGCAGTCCCAGCACCCTCTCCCTGCCGCTGGCAAAAGCTCTTCTCAAGCAGGAGGCGCCGGGCAGCCTGCGAGACCTGGTTCCCGGCTCCCGGCCGCCTCCGTGGTGAACTGTCCAAAGGAAGGGCCACGGCTTCGCAGTGTGGATTGTGAAAGGCCCGGGCACATCGGGGGAGGGGCCGGCGTTTTAGCGTGTGCCGGGATCGGGGGCTGGGCCCCCCCGCGTCATGTCACTAAATTACCAGCACAACGCCCACGGCCAGTCCCGCCATGGGGCCCGCTGAGCTCAGCGGAAGCTGCCGAGGCGCCGCGTTTCCAAAGCCCCGTCGGCTTCGTCCGAGGCCTAAGCCCGTCGGCCGCCTGGGTTTCGCAGAGCTCGGCCGCAGTGCGGCGCTGGGCCGGGGCTGCCGGGGAGCCCCACGGCGGAAACGCGGAGGAGAGCCCGTAGCAACGGCTGCGATGACGGCGCTTTAGCGCCAGGATCCGGGCCAGGGGCCGGAACAGCCACAGTGCCCGGCTTTCCCGGGGAACGGGAAGACGGGCGCTCCCCGATCGGCAGGCCTCAGCCAGCAGACGGTCGACTTCCAGCCGCTGCCCGCCGGCTGCGGGGATCTCGGGAGCACGTTTCCCAGAGCTCCTGAGTCATCTAATTCCACCGCTCAGTTCATTTGGGCCTGAGGCAGCGGAGAACGAATAGTCCATTAGCCAGCATCACTGCAGCCTTCCCGAGACAGGCTGTCTGTAACCCAAACGGCCCTTCGCCGCGTTCAGCCGTCTCGTCTCCCAGAGGGGCCGGGCCGGGCACGCACGCCCCCCCTGCCCGCCCGGGTACACAGCTCCCCCCGCCCCGGCCTGGCCATGCAGCCCCCCCGCCCGCATGGTGCTAGCGCCCGCTCGGCCACGCACCGCAAGGAACGTTCTGCGTCCCCTGGAGCAAAGCGCTTCCCGGCTTTTTTCTGCACCTCCCACTCCCGCCACATGGTGCGCCGGCAGCGGGACAATCCCGCCGGCAACGCCAGCTGCGGAAGGATGGGCCGAAGGTAGGGCATCGGCCTGTGGCATTGGGGGCCCTAGCAGCCGGGGGCGGGACGAGTTAGGGCTGGGTCCAGAGAGGGCTCATGCTACTGACAGGTGCCCACGTGGGCGCCTCAAGCCCTGGGCCGGCTGGCTACCGAACCCCCCCGGGCCGCGCTTCCGCCAGGGCTCCCCCAGTGGCATTTCCGGCTCCTGGGGCCCAGCCCCCACTGCCGTCCAAAGCAGGCCCACCCAAGGGGC
>CM057847.1:1272562-1295426 GCA_030068395.1 Apalone spinifera
GGCCTGCATTTGTGCTGGACCTAGGCCACCGGGCCTGGGAGTGTACGGCCTGACCCCAGGACCGAGCAGTGAGGGGTGGGGATGCCCCGCGACAGAGCAACAGAAATTTTAAAAGACTAGCCCCTAGCAATTCAAATAGTGCCAAATGTGCTTTGCCTGTGGCTTCAGACATGGCAAATGCTAGTAGACTTGCCAACGAGAGGATGTTTTATTTAGACAGATTAGATGGTTCAAGTGCAATTTAGAATACTACATCGTTAGTGAAAGCATCTCTAACTTTCCACATCAAACTAACTGGGTTGCTCAGATTTGGTTATGCTGGCTCTCAGTTGTAAAACTGTTTTCTGTTAGAGTTAGATAACTATATGAATTCGGTCTAAATCCAGAGGTAGTGAACGAAATTACTCTTAAGGGGCCAGAGAACATAATTATACAAGCAGGAATTCTTTAAATTTTTCTTCAGACTTTTGCCATGACACAAATTCTGACTGCAGTATATCAGAACAGATGATAGTGCAAAGTAAGCACAGATTATTTTAATTACTTTCAATCTTTATCACTTGTCTTTTAAATCTTAAATTTGAGGTGTCTGGGCATACATGTTTTGTTATAATTGGATTTTTTGATCTTCCTGGGGCTTTTTTTTTTTTTTTTTTTTTAAGATCAGACCTGGTTTTGTATTTATAATTAAGATGGTTTTACATATAATGCAAAGAACATGTGGGTGCTTTAAACACTTACCCTGTTACTGCAGAAACAAAAATGAAGAACAATCTTTCAAAAAACCCTTTCTCCACAAGAAGGTAAAAGTGTCTTTCTATACACATAGGACAAAAGGTTTCACATCTTAAGCTGGAAATGTATTCCAATTCAGGCAACAAGCTCTGTAAAATGTACTAAGAAATAATCAATCTCTTATGCTGGAGCATAATGATTTAAGAAGCCAATTCAATAGCTCACAAAACATTCTCTGTATTTTCACATAGCAGAGAGTGATGCCGTGGGTACCTCAGAGGAAGTCCTCTGCCAGCAGATTTCGTCTGTGTATGTGTGCCGGCAAATTGGCAATCTGTGTAATTTGCCCTTTAGCGAAGCAGTGATTTCTCTTGAAAGATCTACGTACTAATGATAGGCTGCAAGGGAATTCTTACTACAGTTAAGTAAGTTTCAATTTGAGGAGGCAGGTAGAAAGGCTCGTAAATAGAGGCGGGATTATAGTCATTAAGTAGAAAACAGAAACCGAACAGACAAAAGGGACAAAAGATACATAGCAACATCCTTTGACCAGTCTCCTAAGAAAATAGTGGAAACCTGGTTGGTTCCTGGAAGCATTTCAGATGACATCCATGGAAGTGCTAGCAAAATTCTGTAGGTCAGTATTTCTTGGGTCCAAAGAATCAAGTGTTTTGAAAAAGCAAGCAGGGGAGGGCTAGGGGTTGGAAGGGAAGATGATGGACATAAAAGCTTGTACTCCCTATACTGGCAGAAGCTGGGCTAGATGTAAAATAGGTTACCCTTCACATATCTAATTAAGATTCTAGTGAGTTACTTTTATTGTTCCTCAAGGCTTCCTGTGAGATATTCTAGCAATCTTGCCTTGCCAAAGTATGCAATGTGAGTCATGTTGACGCAGAAGAGTTATAAATGTGACTAAAATTTCTATAGAATTCTAAGCTCTAAATTCGTATCCTGCGTCAGTTATGTTCTCCTCTGCCCAAGCTGCATCAGCACCAGCCTGCTCCCCTCTAAAAGTGAAGGAAGCCTGCTGCTTGCCAATTTGTCTTCAGCCCAGCGGAGCTGTCAGCACTGGAACAGGAGGCTTCTACCCTCCGATGCCACTGGCTTTCTGAACTCTGCTTCTCTCGGTCCTGTCTAATGCTGGAGATGGAGCTGGGCTCCAGATGGATGTGTAAGTCGAATAGCAGGGAGAGGTGGATCTGATTAACAATAGGAGCATCCCAGACCGCTGGGAATCCATGTCCCTGGAAATGTCCTCCGGAAAGCTTCTGGACAGCCAAGTGTCCTGAGGTAAAGGAGTGATTTGTCCCCACCCCGGTCACTGTGGGTGAATGGCTAAAGAATCAAGTGGTCTTGTCTTAGCCCAGCTGGTTACCGACTGGGCAATGCCCTCCCTCCAGGCACAGAAGTGAAAATGGCCAAGACATGCTGTCCTGAATACTGTTCCTGTCTTCCAGTGGTGCATGAAGATCAGCAGAGAGTCCAGCCAGAAAACAGGGTCCTCTTGTTGTTTAAGCCTTTATGCTACAGCAGCAGGGAATGCTTTCCTCGTTTCAAGCCCTGTAGGACATCGCTCAGAAAGCTTAATACACACTTCAGGGCCTACCGGTCTCTTAGACTGAGTACATAAAAGGAAGCAGGTGGTCTCCATCAGCATGCTGCATGCACAGTTGTCTCAAGCTCGTTAGGGAAGCTACATTAAATAGCAACTCTTGCAGAGTTAATTGCAAAGCAGGTTCTGCCTAAACTCTTTAGGGCTTTTTAATCTTGCCAGTCTTGCATCCGAGAGTCACCTCTATTCACTCACATCTGTCCCATTAGGGAGCATGCCGTTCCTTTCAGTATCCAAGTGTTCAGACAGCTGAAGGAGTGGTGTTTCCGGTGAGCTCAGGTTTGGAAAAGCATGAGCGGTTACAAAACAACATAGCGTTTAATTGCATCTCCAAGCACGATGGAAATACAATTTTGTTGTTGTTGTTTCTAGAGTGGCAATGGTGACCCCTAACGTCTCTGCCTCTGAGCAGCAGCTGCCAGATGAAGAACCCCAGCATGTTCACTAAGCTTGCCAGGCACAACTATCAGTCCTATGCAGAGGGCTGGTCTAGAATTCTAATCGGTTCTGGTGGTCTGAAGTCACGTGAGGCTAGATGTTCATCTAGTCTGGATAAATTCCCACAGGTCTCCAGGATGATATTAAATCCAGTTTTTATGGTGCACTCCGCAGAGTTTTCAGGTCCGATTTGCTTTCTTTACAAAAAAGGCCTGGTTTAAGCTTTTGAGTGAGCATTTCAGTCTTGGCACAGATGCTCTAAAAGGGCTTCCAAGTAGGAAACATTTTGTTTCGGGTCAAAGTAGTTTTCTAGCCCAAGGCTTCCCAAAGCGTGTGCTGTGGAGCCCTAGAGCTTCATCCAAGGGCTCCGCCAGAAAATATTAGTGACAGTTTGTATGAAGCAGCATTTGTTGATAAAAATTGAGAAGACGTGTTTTTTTAAAAAACTAACCTGTTGAGAATTATTATGGCAATAGTGAAGAAATAAGCTCAGCATTGTAACATGAAATGGTAGCAGGGAGTATTTAAAACTACGTGTAGCTTGGCGAATCCCTGAGACTGCAGCGAACGTAAATGAAGTTACACCAAGCTGCAGGCTCAATGACGTATATTAGATGCTTCAAATGCCCGATTAAACCATCTGGCCTAGCTCTTCACAAGTCAAAGATTTAAGATGATATTACCCTCATTCTTAGGAGTGAAGCCTGTTGCAATATAATGCTCTTTAGGCTGCATTTTCATTCAATGTTGCGCGCCTACCCTTACTTCCAAAATATTCTCCATGGATAAGTGACTAAAACAAGAAACTTTGGCTTCTAACAATTGGACTTCGGTTGGAACAAATGAACACAATGTTGGGACAGGAAAAGAAGGGCAATCATAGCCTTTTGTGACCGAAAAATTAAAAAGTGAGCTGTTGAAGTGGAAATCATTCCCATCCACCAGATTAGCAGCAGGCAACAAGAAATGCAAGTGTGATGAGAAGTATTGGTCTTTTGGATTACTTTGCTTTGGAAATAAAGATGCCCCTCTGCATGATATTCTTACCAATAGTTTCTGATACCTGCTAAACTATAAAGACATTTAGAAACAAATCACTCTCAACACAAAGACAAGGGCAAAGGTTTTTCAAGTGAAAGTCTGATGCATTTTCAAATAGCAAAGTCACTGATGAAAATTGCTAACTTGGACCAAGGAAAATGCAACAGAAGCATCCTACAGAGCGAGCTACCATATTGCACTCGCTGGAGAAGCGCCTTCAATTTTAGAAAATCTCATCTGAGCAATGTAGTAAAAGAAGTGGAAGTAGTGCCACTGTCAAACAATACTGTTGCGTGTCACATTCAAGATCTTGCTGCTGACATTAAGAAAGAGCTAGTTTCTTGACTGTGATTTTGTGGTTTGTATTCATTGCAGCTGGATGAGTCCATTAACAGGTTGGGGCTCACACTGTTAGCTGTGTCTGGCCACGATAGGTTTGATAAAACCATTGAACAGGGCTTGCTAATATGTAAATCCTTGCAGAGCAATACGACCAGTGAAGAAATATTTAAGTGTATTAACAACTTCATTACGTGAAATTAGTTGGGCAAAAATGTGTCCATGTGTATAATGATGGCACCAAGGCAATGGCTGGGAAAATGAACAGAGCTGCCTCGTGAATCAAGGATGTGACTCCAAACTGCACCAGCAGTCACTGTATTCTCCAAAGACACACTCTTGCCATTAAGATGTCTGTAGCTCTTTAAAAATGTTCCAAACGAGGCAGTGTGAATTATTATTTATATAAAAACTAGACCACTACAATCCAGACTGTCCGAAGCTGTGAGAAGAAATGGGCAGTCAGCACACAGTGCTCCTTCCGCATATGGAAGAGAAGTGGCTGTCGAGAGGGAAAGTGCTCATAAGACTTTTAGAGCTTTGTCACAAAGTATTAGTTTACTTCGTAGATCACAATCATCAATTGTCTGGTTGTTTGATAAATTACTCATGGCTGCTGAGATCTATGCATCTTACAGAACCATAAGATAAAATGTCATTGCTATTGCAGAAACTGGAATTTTGGGCTTCATCTGTAGAAGAAAGGAACTGACTGCTTTCCTACACTGAATGACTTTTTGACTGAAACTAGATCCATTGTCGATGAAGGTATTTGCAGTGACTTTGTACAGCACTTACCTGACTTGTGCTCCTCTCTTTTCGGTTACGTTCCTCTCACAAACAACAATTCTTGGGTGAGAAATCCATTTTTAATAACAGCCAAGCCAACTGGTTTATCAACTCAAGAGTATGAGAGCCTGATTAACATGACTTCTGATTACCAGCTCAAACAAAATTTCAACAAACTTCCACTAATTAATTTTGGAGTAACCCGATTCAAGAGTATCCAAATTTTGTGAAACGTGCAGTTTGTAAGCTTCTTTCCTTTGCTATAACATATTTATATGAAATTGGATTTTTGTATTGTGCTGCAACAAAAACAAAACATAGGAACAGTCTTGATGCTACACCTACTATAAGAATCCAGTTTTCCAACATCATTCCTCATATTAAATGGATTTGCAAAGAAAAAAAAAACCAAAAGTACTCTTCCCATTAAAATAAGAAAAAACTGTATCTTTAATAACAATGACCATTATTTTGTTACTAATTTTCTGAGGTTTCTTGAAAAAAAAAAAGAAATATGCAAGAAATATGCAAGAAATAAAAATACAATTCCAAAACTATATCTATTTTTTTTAAATCACAATATTTTAAGGGCTCTGCCAAATTTTCAGGATCCTGTAGGGACTCTGTCTGAAAAAGTTTGGGAAACCCTGCTGTAGCCTATGATATGGAGATCAGCTTATGATCACAATAGGCCCTTCTGGCTGGGTCTTTCCTCCATATGCCCATAATGAACCTAGCTGGTCATGATGCCTGGTCTCAAAGCAGCCACTATCTTCCAGTCTAGTTATCAGTTCATCTTTATGCATCATATACCCAGCATGATGTAACCATTATGGATAATACCTCGTATTAGAAACAAAATAATTGTTTTGGAAAGCAATGGAGGTTTTACTACTGTTGCATGAAACCCGCAGCCGGTCTCCCACATTGAAATCTGCCAAAAGTAACTTTAAGCATTCAGGTGAGATTTTCAAAGTTATATTGCTTGTGTAAATTAGTTTTTTCCACGACAGCAAAGGCAAATATTCAATTCGTCCAGGATAAAGTTTACTCAAAGATCAATAGCAAAGAATAGACAAGACATGACATTTAAAAAGTATACGTACAAAGCTTCTTTCTATATTAAGAGAAACAGAAGTCTTTAAATTCAAGGGTTACTTTCGTGAACGTTTGTTTTCCATGAGCAAAATCACAAGCCTGTTGCAGAGGAACTTTATTTCCTTAGCGTATGACTTTTGGAACAAGTCTCGTAGCTTTTTGCGCAAAGCTCCCAAAGATGGAAGGTGATGGCAGTCTGGTATATTCAGGAGGCTGCAGAAGAACTCATTCCACAATTCCGCATTTGGAATCCTGGAAGAGAAAAAAACAGCACTTCATTACAGAGCCGGCATATCAAGTCAGTTCTCAATACGTTTAGTTTCAGTTGACCTGTATAGTAAACTTATTCCGGTTACAACAAACAAGTGACTGTCCTGTTATAGTATTTGACTATATAGTTGAATTCTTCTAGCTCTCTCTCACCCATTTCTTATACAGGCCAATATTTTCATTGCCCCAGGGACTTCCAGTCTGGGGCAGCTGTAGAGCTTACTCAGACAAGATCATGCAATTTAACTAAGCAACATGTTACAAAGGAGACAGTCAAACAAGCTAAGTCTATTTGTTGTAAAGGTTCCTTAACTTCTTGGAATCTGGCACGTCCATTGCTGAAAAAAAGTTTGCTTTCCTGAGCTACAACTCACTTCCTCAAATGCCGAAAAGAAAAAAAAAAAAAAAAGACAGAAAGAAAAAAAAAGATCCAGAGTTGGGAGCGTGACAGTAGTGCTAATTAAAACAGAATGGCTGTAGCTAATATCCGATAGTGGGGAGATGGTAATTACCTATGTTAATTTCCCATTCTGGCACTCTCACCTTCTCCCCACTGTTGGAGGTCAGTCACATCCATTCTGATTTCATTAGCACAGACTCCCAGCTCTGTATCTTTCTTTTCTTTTCCTTTCCCTTATCTCTTCAGCACCTGAGGAAGTGAGGTGCAGCTCATGGAAGTTTATGTTCTAACACCCCAATATATTTGTTAGTCTTTAAAGTGCCATCAGACTCCTTGCTGATTTTATAAAAAGGTTTTCCTGAGGAGTTCCCTTTAAGGTGCAGTGAGACCAACCTTCTGAAGACTCCCTCAGGTTTCCAGACCCCGCCTTCATTTTTCACTCTCATGTAGGTGCTGAAGAGCATGCAGTATACTGTCCCAGCGATTCCGAAGTAATCCGTCTAAATAAAGAGAGATGCAGCTATTGTGAACAAGTCCAGATTAATGATTTAACGCAATTACTGGGATATGAGACACACAGATCTAATCCTTTTCCGTCTCAGCCTGCAGGAGGAGGACTGAACCTGGGTCTTCCATACCTCAGGTGAGTGCCCCAACCCACTGATCAAAGTGGCCAGATTTTAATGGGTCCTGATTTGGAAGGCAGACTCCAATCATGCTTAATGGTTTGGGCCCAGCACACAAGAAACAGGATGCCTGTCTTCCCTCATTTTGTGGGTCACTGTCAGATACAGGCAGGAGACAGGCATCCTGACACCTATAATAGGGTAGAAGTTGCAGAGGCAGAAACTTAGAGCTGAGTGAGTTTAATTGCCTGCAGGGGTTTTGTAGATTTCAGTGAGCCTAAAACTGGGATTTAGTAGCCTCAATACCTTTGTGGACTGGGGCTCAAAATTCTCAGATTACTACAGCTATGTAAATCTCATACCTGGTAGTTCCATGGTTTCTGAGTCAGCATTTCGATACACTGAAATCCAGACGTCTCACACTTTCCTGTAAACGCAGTTCCTTCAGGAAAGAGTTTCAGGTCTATACTTTGACCCAAGTCAATGACTGTCAGGCCATGAGACAGACTGTCTATGTCACAGGTGTCATTATCCAAAAGCCTACAATCAAGTGAGTAAATTGTTGACAATTATTAACACCAAAGTACAAAAAGATAGCAGCTTTGGTGCTAAGGAGAAATACTTACCGTTCTCCAAGGATGAAGTTATCAGGTTTAACATCACCATGAATGATTCCACAGTTGTGGAGCTCTTCCACCATGTGCAGAATTTTAACAGCAAAATAGATTACTAGTGCTTGAGGCATCACTTTTTCAGGAAGCTTTTTATAAATATTTATGGTATTCTACAAATACAGAGGCGGGGAAGAGGAAGAGAGAATGAGATTGTTTACTACACCACAAGATAATTGTACATAACATTCATTATAGCTTCATATTCGCAAAACAGAGCATTAGAAAATAAACTAACAAGTGTTTCTGTAAAGGGCAGAATGCATTGTAATGTATTCCTAACAGGTTACAAATACAACTCTTCAGGCTTCAAGTCTTCGGCACCTACCAGTAAAGTTCCATAGCTGTATAGCTCACCAACTAATATGCTTCCGTTTTGGAAGAAGTGACCAGAGTAAAACTGGATGTAAAGATGCCGCACACTTGGCTTCAGCCTCTCCATCAGCTGAGATGCAATGTAGAACTCCCAACGGTTTGCAGGCTTCTGCACCTGTAACCAGACACTTCCTATTAAATGGCGATAGGACCCAATGTGTTTCCCTAGTAGATTCTTACCATATCATTACAGTGACCCGAATGCTTGGGAACTTTTCTTACCTACAGCGTAAGTTCTACAACCACTGAAAGGAGTTACTCACCTTGTTCAGTAACAGTGGTTCTTTGAGAGGAGGCTCAACCTTAGGTATGCCTGCATCCCTGTGCTGCTCACTGCAGAACTCGGATAGCAGCACCTGTTTGGCATGCGCTGCCCCACCTTTCCCTCCCGTGCTCTGCCATGAGGCTAACCAGCGCCACGCAGGCAAGCCCTCCTCGGTCCCTTCCCTACCACAGTTCCGAACTAAAGGAGAGGAGGGTGGGTGGTGGTGAAGCCAAAGGGACACGTATAGGAGACACAGTTCCCTTCTTGTAACTGCTGTCTTTCGTAGGTATTGTTCATCCATTCAATCAGGCGACTGCACACGCACATGCATGGTAGCTGGAAGATTTTGCCCATAGCGGTGTCTGTTGGGTCACCCCCTGGAGTCATGTAAATGGGTAGTGGGTATTGTTAACCACAAACCTGAGGTACTTCTGGTGGGGCTGAGTGACCGCGATATGAAAATGTGCATCCCTCAGGTCGAGGGCTGCATACCACTCTGCTGGAGCCAATGAGGGGATGGCGGAGGCCAAAGAGACCATATGGAAGGTCACTGAGGCTGTCCTACAATGGGAGCCAGGGCCAGGATGGATGGTGCCAAGGCAGTTAGTGGAAGAAGTGGTATAATTTGAGATGGTCTGGCTCTGACACAACCAATACCAACCAGGACCTGGGCTGGCCTGAGCTTTATCATATGCCCATGGGGTCCAACAAGCTGACTGGGTGGGGTTCCATGGAGGAGATCACTGCCCTGCACGAGGCTGGTGTGCCTGCTAATTGACCTCTCAGAATGGTCAGAACGCAGGTTGCTTTCCAAAGTCTCCAAGCGCAGAAGACCGTGGAAGAGCAGTGCTGGGTAGTGCCAAAGGGTAGCAAAGCTTCGGGGACCAGTGTGGTTTGCTGACATGAACATCCAGTGCCAGGGAGGAACGTGCCAGCAATGGAGAACGGTGCAACATCAGCACAGGCCTGCCACGAGATGGAACAGGTGGCCTGGCCACTACGGGCACGTCTCTCCTCGGAGAAGGCAGTGCCATTATGCGGATCAATACTGTGCTGCCTCAAAAATCTCCGGGGTGGAGAGAAGCTGAATATCCCTGTCATGGCAACCTGGGAAGCAGTAACGGGCTGGACTCTATTAGACCTCTTGCGGGACAAGTCAACTAGCACCTGGGAGCCACTATACCCGAGACGGGATGGGGGGACTGGGGCCTCCCTGCCACTGCATCCTTAAGCTGGGGAGTGGGAAACTGCCCTCTCTCCTGACTTCCTGCTCTGGGGCACTGGGCATGAGAATCAGCGCCTGCCAAACTTCTGTTTGCACCATATCTGTGCCAGTAGGCACAGGCTCCCTCCCAGGCACTGGCGTGCTTTGCGCTGAGGAGTGGGCGCTCTGCGTTGGATCGGCGGATTCTGGGTTGGATTGAAGGCATAGGGCTGCCTCCGTGAGCAGGATCCTAGGCCTTGGCTCACAATCCTGAACGTCCATGGTGGAAAGCTTTTGTAGATGTGGCACACGTCCTTTGAGGACTCTCTCCAAAGCACTTTAGACAGGCAATGGGAAGGTCCCTTTTTGGCACAAGCTTACCGCAGTCTGGGCAAGCTTTGAACCCTTGGGACCGAGGCATGCCCCAGTGATGGGGAGGGGAAAGTATGGAGGTGGTAACCCTAACTAAGACTTAAGGACACTCCCTAAACTTACTAACAATTACTTACATACAAAGTACAGCGGGACACTGGTAATGGTGCTTGCTGGAGTGAGAGCAAGAAGTTCCAGCTGCTGTCACAGATGCTAAGAAGGAGCTGAGGGGCTGGCAGGCTGGCCTGGTTCTACATTCAGCACCATGAAGGCGTGACTCTGGGGACGTTGAGGCTGACCTGACGGATGCTGCTACTGAAAAAATCTTAGTTACCGTGTGCACACACCTGGTTAGAATTGACGTGAACAAACCCTTGAAGAACCATTAATTTCTCTGAATAGTAGCCCTATGGTGTTCCACTACAGGTGATTCTTGAGCAGTACGTCCCCATCAAAGGCTGGGGCTTTGGCCTCTGTTACAGATGACAGAATCACAGTGCCAAATCTGGCATCTGCAGCAGAGTCCTCCAGCATGCCAGTGTTCAGCAAAGGGCATGCAGACGCCAAGGGAGCTGCGCTGCAGATTTCAGCTATAGGGATACCCTTGAAAAAGGCGATGGAATGGAAACCGACCATGCAACGTGCAGATTGTTGACGGAGGTACCAAACTGTGAATCTGGCCACAGTGAGATACAGTTTGCGACCTATTCGGAGAGTCTGAGCTGAAATTGCTGTCTTTAGACCTATCTGCAATAGAGAAGTCTCTCCCATTTTCTACAAACTCTTGTGCTGTGCACGTAGGCGGCCATGGTCTCCTTACGTGAGGGTCAGGCAAAATATGTCCCATGGGCCGGATCCAGCTCACCACCATGGCCTTCCGGGAGTGCTGGACAGGCTCCCTGACTGCCACACATTCTCATGCTGCCCAAAGCAACTGGCTACAGGCTTGCTGCACACCTCATACTGCTGGGAAATCAGCCAATGGGAGCTGCTTGGCTGGGCAGCATAGGAACCCCTCTCCCCAGGGTGCACTGCACACAGAGCACATGGCCTCTGCAGCCAAATGCTCTGAGTGGCGTGTGGGGGACCAGCAGGCAAGGAGCCTGCCCGAGGCTCCCGCTGGGCTATTGGTTGGGAGCTGCATAAACTACGTACTTCCCGGCCAGAGCCTGCACCTGGTATCCCACTCCCTCTTTCCACCCAAACCTCTGCTGCCCACCCTGTACTGCTGCCCCAGTCACAACGCAACCCCCTTGTACCCCCACTCCTGCACCATACCCCCTCCACACCCTGCACTCCAATCTCCTCCTTAGGTCACAATCCAAATCCCTGCACTCCTGCCCCAGGTCACAACGCCCTCCCAGATCCCTCCTCCATGTCAGAATCTTCGCCTGCACCCATACCTCCTCCCAGTTCTTGCACCCCTTCCTGCACCTCAGTCCCCTACTCCGGGTCACAACCCCCTCTTTCACCCAACCTCCACGTTAGACCCTGCACCTCCTCCATTAATATTATGGCAGAGCGTGGCCCTTTACCACTTACTAAATTCTTGGAGTGGCCCCCCTGTCAAAAATGATTGCCCACCCCTGCCTTAGATCAAGCGTATTGAGGATGGCTCCCCCATTATCCTGATGGGGTCTGGGATAAAAGATTGGAAGGTGAGTAAGTTGGTTCAGTAGGTCCGAGCGTGACTTTGCCAGGGAAGAATGCTATGAAGGGAGACGTACTGTCAGAGCTGCTCTCCCCACTGACTGCTCTGAGGTGATGGTGATCTGGAACACTGTCTTCATGGAAAGGTGAGTTAAAGAACAAGTGGCCATGGGTTCAAATGGCTGTGTAGCCAGTTCGTTTTACGCTAGGTTGAGATCCCACTGTGGGTAGGAAGTCAGGTTGATGAAAAAGGTTGGTTATGCCTTTGAGAAATCTCTTCATAGTCATGTTGGAGATAATGGAACACACTTCTTCCTGCTGGTGGAAGGTCACTATTGCTGCTAAGTGTACCTAGGGCATACCCTGCCCAGGGGAGTCCCAAACAGGGGTCAAAGTACAGAACAATGGTATTATTTTTGCCTGATTTCTACTGGTTGAACTACTAAGGAACCTCAGTGAAGTCCCTGTAAAAGTTATATGACAAGCTATTCACAACCAAAGCCGCTTACCTTTAATATTACTTTCTGGTTATTTTTAGGATTGTATGTGTCGAGGACAGAAGCCTGATAGACATGTGCAAAAGCCCCTTCTCCAAGTAAACAATCCACATGGAACGATTTAGGACCTGTGGCAGTTTAGAAGGGAGTTGAAAGATACAATAGATTAACCAGTTCTGTTATTTACAAAGCTTCCTCTCCAGCAAAGCTCTCTGGACAGAATGAACTGGCCGAGCATATTACAGAAGAATTGGAAGTTAGTGCTTTGGTGTGTTACAAATACCTTTACTGTCCTACTCAGTGCACCTCATGCTGTGTCACAAACAGGTAAATGAGTTTAGAAACTCCATGGAACCCTCTTGTTGAAATCACAATAATACTTTCTAATAGGCATGTGGCAATTGTCTCCAGAAAGGGCCATAATTTTGGAGTTTAGTACATACAAACACACCCACATCATAGATCATTTGCAGGCTTATTTTATGTATGTATAGAGGAGGTATGATGTGGAGCTGTCAAAGGGGGCTGTAAGCAAGCTGAAACAATTGTATCCTAAACAAGTTTCATTTTTCCACAGTTCCAGAAACATTGAAATGTCACTGTGACTACAGTTTTTACTGTTTAATTTCAACACTTTAAGGTGGTATATTATTGGTCAAAGCTATCAAATGACAATGTATTAAAAGATTTTTTTTATTAAGTGGGCAAATTTCCACCCTCCCCCTGAAATGATACAGCTGTTTAGCACAAAACGGGGGGGGGGGGGGGGGGGGGGGGGGGGGGGGGGGGGGAAGCAGCAGCTGCATTTTGTAATATACCAACATGAAATATTTTCACACTGTAGCATGAGTGTCTGGAGGAGGGGTTTAATTTGTAACCTACCTGCCAACGACGAGTGGGGTAAGAATAACTGCTTGATCCAAATATTTGCCTAGTCGAATAAGGTTTCAGATTTACACAGTCAGGTCACTTTTTACTGTCTGATAATTATCTCTGACTTGAGCGCCGACCATTTTATAATCTCTCTTTCTGTAATTAATAAATCTTATATTTTCCTTAACACTGTGTTTTGCTTGAAGCACTTGGGAAATCTCAGCTCAGTTTACCAAGGCTACCGTGCGTCCTCTCCACATGGAGGAAGGGCTGGACTGGGTAAACGTACACTGCTCAGTTTCTGACCAGGGCAAGACAGTACAGTTCTGGGGTGCAAGGCTGGGGACTTGGAAGATTTGCTGGTGCTTTGCTCTATGTGATTCGTACGTGGCTGAGGGAGCATTCATGCCATCTAGCTGGGAGTGGGGCTCCATGTGCTGGTGTACTGAGTGATAACAGTGCCAGGAAGGGGCCTTACGAGAGACAAAGCTACAAAGAGAAAAAACCCTCCACAAACACAGAAAAATCTACACTAACTCATTTCCAGTGACAGAGCTCCATCAGGATAGTGTTTCCGGTGACCATGCTCTAAGCTAGCCCTCCCATTGACTTAACTCTAGCCTCCACAAGAGGAGGTAGCACAGCATTGTCTGCACCAGCCCGTAGGTGAATTTATATCCACCCTAAGCAATGCACGTTTTTCCAAAGTAATTTCTAATGTGGATGTAGCCACATAGTAGAAAAACTTTTCCGTTAAAAGTATTTGCGCAAAATCATGCAAGTCTAGACCTAAAGAACACATGGATTGAAAACACGCACCATTAGCAGCCCAGTGGACAAGCATCGTTTCATATCTATACATGCAATTTGTGATGCAATCACTCATGACTTCTGCAACACAATTCCTCCTGTACCCACATGAACAGGGTATGACTGTGTAATCCTTAGTTGGGTATCAGGGAAAAATACCTATATTTAATATGCTGTCAAAACAAAGGGAGCTTACTACGTCAGAGATCTCGGCAAACTGGAAGTGATGGACAAACTGCAATTTCTGCAGCAAGGAAATTGGTAGCAATCAATTTTCCCTCTACTCTATTCCATCCATGTGTGGATTTTTTTCAATCCATGTGCAGAATAATTTTATGCGCACCAAGGCATGTGAAAATGTGCACCACTAGTAGAAACAAAACCTGTCTGTCGGCACTTTATTAACTAACTGGGCAACTTCTGAATCTCTTGTGAGCGGCCACACATGTGCACAGCTTACAGGGAACACTGGTAGCAGTGCTGTATGATCAGACAGACGGAAAAGGAGATCCACAGAGACCTGAATTGTTTGCACCACAATCAATCCATCAACAAAGACAAGTCACTGGCCAAACATCCACCATGCAAAGGCCATTTTGAGGAGCATGTCAAAAAAGCATCTTGAAAAAAAAAAAAAAGATGTGGATGTCTTCACACGTGAAACCTGATATTGGATCACTATTGCAACAAGGAAAGGAAAAGTGTAGATGACAAACTATTTCCTGTATTCTTCAAGGCCCAATGCCTTCGGAGTTTCTACAAAACCTAATTTGTTCCTGTACCAATAGGGTCACTGCACAGTCAATTACGTCTGTAGTCAGAACAATCTTCTCTGTGTACGTGCAAAGGCAATGAAAACTGTAGTAACCCACGCATTCTCAACAGAGATCAAAACAATGAACAAGATAATGAAATGGACTAGAAACGTCACCAATGCTATTACATTTCAACGATCCTGTACACCCGTGGTCACCAACAAGTTGATAGGAATCTACTGGTAGAACTTGGAGTCTCTGACAGGTAATCCTGACTGGTTTGGCCATGAGGCTGTCATAAAGCTCAGGCACTTCAGCTGCGCCTCCCCCCTACTGCTCCACATCTCCTGCCCTTTGCCTTGGAGCTGTGCCCTCCCCCGCCGCCCCCCGGAAGCCTCCTGCTTGCTGTGCAGGGCAGGGGAGGGAGAAGAGGAGCACTGATGTCCACAGAGCAGAGAGAGGGAACAACAGGGCTTGGGATGGAGGGAGTTTGGTGGCTGCTTTTGGGAGTGATACAGCACCAGGGCTGGGGTGAGCCTGCCGTGGCCCCACTGCACCCCCACCCAGGAGCAGCCTGAGGTAAGCAATGTCCAGTTGGAGTCCACATCCTGAAACCCTACCCCAGTCATGAACCCCCTCTTGCACCACAAGCTCCTGCCCTAGTGCCGAGCACCCCTGCAGCCAAACTCCCTCCCAGAGCCTGCACCTAGAACCTCCTCCAGCACCCCAACTGCCTGCCCCAAGCTTAGCTCAGAGCCCCACTCGCACTCCAAATCCCTTAATCCGAGACCAGAGCCTGCACCCTAACCTGCTGCCCCCGCCTGGTGAAAGTGAGGGAGGATGGATGGAATGAGCAGGGGCGAGGCCTCGGAAAAGAGGCACAAAGGAGGCGGGGCAAGGGTATTTAGGTTTGAGGTAGATCTTGGACTGCACTTAAATTCAAAAAGCGATCTCTTGCTTAAAAAGGCTGGAGACCCCGCTGTACACATTTATTACTAGATTTGTTTTTACCATTGAGATTTTTCTGATGCTTTGGGGGCACAATGAAATCCAAGTGTAAGTCTGGAAATAATACAGGCATGACGCGAACAGAAACAAGTACACACGTTTCAAAGTGGTCATTGTAAAGTACTGGAGTCATTGTTTATCACTGCTTCTATGGTAATAGCACCATCTGACAGTACCACATCAGACCTCAAAGTAACGATAAGCAGGTGTGGAGAGAGGGTATATTATGCTGACCAAACTGGTAGTGTCTGCTGCTTGCCTACAGATGCAGGTGAGCAGTCAGAATGGAATGTAAATCCCATCAGTGGGAACACTAACATTTAAGTCATGCTGCAATTACTATAAAACAACATCTAGATTGAAACAGGACTATTGTTTCATATAAGCCTTGGAATTCCATGCCAAGCACTTTACTGGTTCCCTCTCAGAGAGGCAGATAACATCCAAATACGGAAATTTTTAAATGGGTCTAGTGCTGAACCTTCAATTCTTTGAACAATCTGGGAGTCAGTTTTGGAAGTTTTTCTGAATAAATATAAAAAAAAAATCTAAAATTATTTTAAGAGGCCTGTTTATCGAACACAATTCTTAGAATGCAATCAATATGTCGAAATGGCAATTCTTACCCAGTATAAGTTCAGTCTTCAGCTTGATAGGAGGAAGACTGGATTTCCATTCAAAAGTATTGGAGTAGGTACTCAGTGGTTTAGGTAGTCTTGATAGAAGTTTGTGAATTAAGCCCTCGTCCCAAGGGTTTTCAACAATGACTTCATGGAAGGGAAAGAGAATTTGTAGGCTGTATGCAAAATGTGAGTAAATAGAGGAACACAAGTCTACAATCTAGCAATAAGCAGGAATGACAGAGTATCCTACCATGAGCCCTTATGTAGGTCTTGGCTTTGATGATTTAGCTGAGAGAAAGAGTTGAATAAAAAGGAACATAAAAGCTGTTGTTACTTGAAAACGCAGACACTGATAAAGCCAAACCTTTGGACCTGATCTGCCAGAAGAGCAAGGAAACCCTCAGGTCCCAATAAATTCAGTGGAGTTGAGGGCACTCAGCACCTCATAGGATGCAGGAAATATGCAGCCTGATCCCTTCCCATGCAGTTGGATCACTACACGTGAACAACACTTTAGAGAAACTGCAAGACACGTCTCCTCATTGCTTGCTTCAGACCCTCTGAACATTGGAAGGAAACACGAAGTATATTCAGCTACTTAAATCACAGCTTTAATAGAGGAATGGTACTGTTGACCCTTACTACCTGGAGCGTTAACATTCGGGCGAGTCCTGTTCTCTGCACACAGGAGAATCTGCGGAGCACTGACTGACTCTCTACATGCAGTTAGCACCATTTCATCCTCTGAATACTCCCTGGCTGATTGCGAAGTCTTCAACACAGCCTTCTCAGTAGCTAGTTGCTGGTTTAACAGTAGAGAAGCAGCTGCAGAGGGAACATTTCCTGGCAGTTCTCCTTGTTCTGGGCTCTGCTCCAAAACTGGGCTACATGTTTAAACACACACAAAAAATTAAGTTACTTGTCAATAATGAACTGGCCTTCCTGATGGCCGCAAAAGATAAAGCCATTTTGAGCAATAAGCCTGTTTGCACTCTTTTGCCCCAATATCACGTACCCGTATGCATTTAAATTAATCTCACTGCATTTTGTATGTGCCTGAAACATTTTATGTGAAACAAATTCTGACACTTCAGGGCTTCAGGCAACTACTTAGATGCCAAGGATTCAGGAGAACTTTTACCACTTGCAGGTCCCCCACGTATTCTGATTCTGTGGCCACAGAGTTGTGTTCCAGAATCTCTACTTCCATTAAAAAAAAAATGAGAATCGCTTGGTCAGACAAGGCCACCCTCAGACAAACTCCCAGACAGTGAAGGACAGCACAGTCATACTGAAGAAGGAAAAAAAAAAAAAAAAGCAAGAGCTTATGGAAGATGTTCCTCTGCCATCCACAGGTTCCCCATATAGCTATTTGGGATACTGCTGTTGTGTGGAATCCATTATTTAATGCCCAAAAGGGCATTAATATAGAGCTGAAATTTTGCCTAGTGCTGCCTCATGTCCTTCTAGTACATTCCAGGTAAAAAGCCAAGGCTTCCGGATGTCCAAAGTGTGTAGACACCTCTCTTCTGCCATCTCGTGGGGCTTAGGAGAGAACGTGGGGAGGAATGTGTCCTGCTTCATAAGGAAGGAGGAAATGATCTTTGGCAAGAAGGCCAGGTGGGGTTGCAGTTGGACCTTCTACTTGTAGAAGAGGGGACTCCAAAGTCAGCACCCTGATCTCGGAGATACACCCTGCCCACATCTCTGCCACCAAAACCACCATCTTCCATGACAAACATGATCAGAATGTCGCCCTTTGCCATTAAGATTATTTTTAGTATAAGATTTAAGAATATTTGTATTAGCCTTTTATAGTGGAGGGGTTTGTAAGAATTACCTTTTAGTCTTAGAATGTTCTGTTGCCGCTACAAAATAAACGGGCATTCTTGTTTGCGTGAGGAAAAGATAGGCCTGAGGGCCACCCCTGCCTCCAGAAGGCCAAAAAAGGAGACAGAACTCAGGGGTGCCAAAGGACTATCAAAATGTGCCCATTGTGCCTGATGACTAATTAGGAGCAGACTGCTGACCCTAAAGCTACAGCAAGCACCCCCAAAGGGAACGATAAAAACCAACCAAAGCCAGAATGTGACAACACCCAGAAAGAGTCACCAAGAGGCCGATGCAGAATGACAATGAAACCAATCTTGAAATAACCACTTGTTACAAATAACTGATTACAACATGATACAACAAAACTCAGAGACCCGTATGAGAAGGAATGCCTGCAAAAGATGGGATGTCTTGCCACGGAACATCGGTTTCCATCCTGCAAAGCCTCTGACCAAGAACGACAGACCTTGGCTCTTCCACTCAAGCCCAATCTAACTGGCCATTAGATTAGTCCAAGCTACAGACTGGCACTTAGAACTATGTCAGCAGGACTAGGGTGTATGCACGCATGTTGCTTTTTATACTGTATTCTCAATAATCATGGCATATTGTCCTATCCCCTAAAAAAAAGATTCCATGAGCTTCTTATAAGCATAACAATTTTGCTCCTGTAAGGGCAGGACCACTTTGGCAGGTGCTGTGGAGCTTACCACATTAAACAGTGCACCTGCTGGTTCCTTGAGCTCCTCAGCCTGCAACCCCATGTTAGAGGAGGCCTTTTCAGGAGCTCCTGGTGCACCTCCACATCCCCCCGTGACGCCAGGCGGGGGAGGGGGTTCACAATGTCCTCCCCAGATGAGGCCAAGGAGGATGCCAGCGCCGCGAGCTATGCCCTTTCCTTCTGTGGCACAGACTGGTGGGTTGCTGGAGCCCCTTGAGATGGGGCTGATTTTCTCTCAGGGACTTGCACCTGCTTGGGGAGACAAGCCCCTGAGATGGATGGTCTTTCTGAAGCTCCCCAAACTGAACAGGCAGCCTGAGATGATTGTGTGAACCCCGGTGAGTTCCAGGGAAACCAGGGCACCCACCGATGCCCCAGAGGCTGCAGCATCATGGGTAGGGGCAGCAACACCAGTGTTGGGGCTTGTCCCGGCAGCAGGGAGCTCTGTTTGGGGCTGGCTTCCAATGCCTGGCAACGAGAGCGATGGGCATGCAGAGCGAGTCCTTGCCTTGGGCCCTCGGAGAGCGGCATGGGCTGGTGGATTAGCGACACGAACGCAGTGATCAATGCCTTGCAACGCTCACTCAGTGTCAGAACCTAGAACGGGAGCGATACCCTGAATGGGTCCTACAGCTGAATGCCCTCTGAGACCAGGATGACCAATGGGACAGAGACTGGTGTATCCAGGACATTACCAGCTAATATCTAGAAACTACCGGGAACAGTTTCCAAGGGGCAGCGTCGCATGGAGCCCGGGATCAGCTGTGCGGCGCTGCCCTTTTGAAATGCCTACACGGTATTTCAAAGCGGCAGCGCCGCACAGAGCCAGTGCAGTGCTGCCGCTTTGAAGTACCCCCTGTTCCCACCCCCCTTTGCTGCCTCTATCTGATAGAGGTGGCAAGAGGGGAGGGGGAAGAGGAAGCAACAGGAGTGATATAACTTGTTGGTACCTATATATAAAATGGTGTCGGGGGGGAGGAGGGGGGCGGGAAGACAGTGTTTGTCCAGCCAGGTTGCAGGGGGAATACCCCACTGGTTGAACTGAGTCCATAGTTATGAGTACGTGCGCGTAGTGATTCTAGAGAGTCTACTGACAACCGTGACTGCACTTGGCTTAATAAATCTGTCCGGGAACCCTTGATCCTTATCTGATTTATGGTCTTTGGGGGCTCTCTCGGGGTCTGCGGTAGCAACTAATTGTGTAAATCAACACAGTCCACACATGCAAGCAGCCTTCTGGCTATCATCGGTGATGGAGCCAGAGACCTGTCCGGACACAACAGCAGTAAATCCTGACCCGACTACAGCAGGTGTGCACAAAAATAAATATTGTAAGCACAGGATTTGGATAACATGATTTTAGGGGAGCTTTATCTCTTAGGCCCCATGCTTAATTAATCCTACGCAGACCGCTCATGAGGCACAGCAACATTTTGAGACAATTTGAGTAACCAAGTAGATTCTGGAGCATGTAGAAAAAAGGCATTTGTTAGTCAACATGTAGCCATTAAGTAGTTAAGAGGTACCAAACCTGCTGTAATTGAAGAAGTTTCATATAGGCATTTGAAATCTCAAACATCAGAAAGAGTCACGCTGTACCTTAGCTTCCTGGTTTTGGCTGCCTGCATGCACTGCTCCTCAGAAGAATCTAGAACCATCATACCATCACTGCCGTGGACTGCATTTTCTGAATAAAAGTGCATAACAAAATTAGTCCCACAGCTGAAGTGCAGTTTGTGAACTATAAGCAGTTACAATAAAATTCAGTATAACTCAGCACAAACACTTGTTATGGATTGTGAACTATAAGAAATTACAATAAAATCCAGTACAACTCAGCAAAAACTCTTGCTATGGATTGCGAGACTAGTTAGCAAGAAATTCACTGGAGATTTTAGTAACTTCTGGGGCCAAAGTATTGGAATATATTACCCCCAATCCATTTTTTCCCCTCGACTTAAATGAGTTCTGAGCAAAAAGCCCCTCTGAAAGTCAAGTCATCCATTTCCATGACTATCGTTAGCTCTCCAGGATTGACCATTGTGGCCTACATGCACTAGAAGTCACTTTAAATGTTGCTGAGGACAGCATTAAGGCTCAGAATGCAGACTGCACACTGAATCAGAGATGCTTTTCAGATAGACACCAAACCCATTTTGAACAGTATTCTGCTTCTGCTCTTGCAATAATAAGTATAAGCCCAGGGGGAGTTGTTAATTTTCTTCATTCCCAACACTAAAAAGTGAGAGGAACACTTCTGTATTATTTAGCCCAGAAAGTTAACTGCAAACATTTTCCACCACTCAACACTGAGGTTAATATCCTTCCAGGAGGTGTTTTTAGACCTTTTCTACATGTATATTGACCCCCAAATCACATCTAAAAGCAGATATTGAGGGAACAAAGAAGGGAAGTTAGCATCTGGATGGGCAAGTGAGGGGTAGAAACAGGATTCTTAGCTGCATTTCCAAAAGTATTTTGTTCAAATGTAAACATAACTCCGAATGTATTGGCTTGCTAATGATTTTAGTAAATACAAGCTCTAAGATTTTTACCTTAAAGTTACTGACGTGCTCTCACTTATTGTTTGTACAGAGTTCTCAACCCAAAGAACTTTCATTTCAATGTAAAGACAACAGAACAGAACAGAGTGGAGAGACATGTGGGGAAAGAACAGCAGCAGCTTGTATTTCCTTTAGTATAGTTGTGTGTACAGTTAGCAGCTGCGTGTTGTTAAAGAGGCATATGATCAGTAACAACAGGCTCAGCTCGCGGCCTGCCTACTCAAGGTCAGTTGCCAGTACTCTAAGCACTCTGGTAAGAGCAGTTCTTAACAAGTGATTTGTGGTCGCTTTATCATAGAATCATAAAACATTAGACTGGAAGGGACCAGAGGTCAGCCAGTCCTGTCCCCTAACCTCACGGCAGAACCAAGCACCGACTAGATCCTCCCTGACAGGGGTCTGTCCAACCTGCTCTTAAATATCTCCAGTGATGGAGATTCCACAACCTCCCCAGGCAATTTATTCCAGTGTTTAACCACCCTGACAGGCAGGAAGTTTTTCTTAATGTCCAACCTAAATCTCCCTTGCTGCAGTTTAAGCCCATTGCTTCTTGTCCTGTCCTCAGAGGCCAAGGAGAACAATTTTTCTCCCTCCTCCTTGCAACACCCGTAGATATTTGAAAGCTGCTATCATGTCCCCTCTGGGTCTTCTCCTTTCCAAACTAAACAAGCCCAGTTCTTTCAGTCTTCCTTCATAGCTCATGTTCTCTAGAACATAAGAACGGCCATATTGGGTCAGACCAAAAGTCCATGTAGCCCAGTATCCTGTCTGCCGACAGTGGCCAATACCAGATGCCCCAGAGGGAGGGATCACAACAGGGAATCCTCACGTGATTCCTCCCCTGTCACCCACCTCCAGACAAACAGAGGCTAGGGACACCATTCCTACCCATCCTGGCTAATAGCCATTGATGGACCTAACCTCCATTAATCTATCTAGTTCTTTTTTGAATCCTGTTAAAGTTCTAGCCTTCACCGCATCCTCTGGCAAGGAGTTCCACAGGTTGACTGTGTGCTGAATGAGGAAAAACTTCCTTTTGTTTGTTTTAAACCTGCTTCCTATTCATTTAATTTGGTGACCCCCCTAGTTTTTATATTGTGGGAATAAATAAGTAACTTTTCCTTATTCACTTTTTCCATACCAGTCATGATTTTATAGACTTCTTTCTTATCCCACCCTTAGTCTCCTCTTTTCTAAGTTGAAAAGTCCCAGTCTTTTTAATCTCTCTTCATGTAGGACCCGTTCCAAACACCTAATCACTTGTGCTGCCCTTTTGTGAACCTTTTCCAGTG
>CM057847.1:1295526-1309293 GCA_030068395.1 Apalone spinifera
CGACCTGCCTAATCTGCACCCCTCTGCCGACAGAGGGATGCAGTCTAGACATACTCAATATGTTGACACAAATGAGAGAACCAATGTATTCTGGCCCAATCTCCGCCAGGCAGAATTAGTCTCCCCTTTTCTAGCAAAGCTTAACCTATAAGCCCAGCCCAGAGGCTAAGGAGCAGGACCAGCAAGGCATTGCAGTCACTCAGACCACTCTAGTCACCCTCTTCCACCTCCCCACTCACGCAACTACTCATTACGTTCACATGCAGACACATGCTCCGCTCCCAAGCGCCCAGGGAGCAAAGCTCAGTTCTGCCAGGAACAAACTTCTCTCCTCTGATGAATCGTGTTGGTCTTTGGGACAGCTGGGGAAGAAAGAAGGGGAAACGAAGAAAAAAAGAGAGAGGAGCAGAGAAGAGCTGCCAAGAATTCCTGAAGATCACTAGCACTCTCCCCAGAAGCTCAGGGCAGATCTGTGCAGTGAGCTGCTACTGATGCGGCAAAGGCAGCAGACTGGTGAAACGTATGAGACCGCTGTCTGCGCACCAAGAATTCTCACCAATAAGCTCCTGTGCGATGGGTCCAGGTAGGCAGATTCGCCCAGCACTGGCCATCAAATCTCTGGCATATTCTGAGAGCAGCCAGCCCACAAGGAAGACAAAAATATGAAGACTCACAATATGAAGATAGGAAGCTACAAAAGAGCTTGTTCTAGACATTAAGCTGCCCATGTGGGTGAGGAAGAAACCCACCAGTGGACACCTTACACTCAGAAGCATGAAGTTTAGTTTCTTTGGTTATCATAGCACATGGAGCCACTCCCCTCTTCTGAATCCCACTAAACACTCTCTCCCTTTTTTAAACCAAGATATGTCTAAATTTCCTCATTCTCTCAAGTAGGATTTCCATGCCTCTGGGTCACTTCTGTAGGCAGTTTCTCAGGCCAGAAAAACACCTTAAAAGTCAAAGTAGGTCTTCAATGACTAACGTAAATCAGGGGGGCTTCTGTCAGACGACAGTGGACATTGACCAGTTTGGGGGATCCTTTGGCCTCCAATTCCCATTTCCAGCCATATGTTTAGACCTGGCAATACTTGAGCCATGAGTTACCATGGCTTCCCATTTCTAAAAACATATCAGTAGAAGGAAGTTGTGTTTATGGGCTGGGGAAGTCACACTCCTCAGAGACATATCCAAGGCATTCAAGGTTTTGCAAATGTCCAGTGATTTGCCCACGACATTTCTAGGACACAAAACTTAATATGCCAGGAATTCTTTGTGCAGATACAAATTAGCAATTTTACAATGCTGGAACAGAATTGCAAATCGCTACAGGTTAGCACTGAAGGCAACCACTTCAATGTCCTCCAATTCCACAATACTTTACTAGGCTAAGCTTTGCTAAAGAGAAGCACACACTTACTTTTGATCGCTCATCACGCCTGAACAAGGGCTGTTCTCCAAAGGCTCTGACCTGAGCAAGCTTGGTTTTTTGCTCTGGAAACCTAAGAGAAACTGCTGTTTAGAAGTTGTTTTAGCAGAACAAGCTATGTGAAAGTTAAGAGGTCAGAGCTGAAACTTGGTCTGCAAAAGTCATAGCTTCAGAAAGTAAGCTGCTCATTTACCAGGCAAGCCACACAAGAACCATGGTCACAATAAGTTTGCTCAGCCATTTCATGGAGAAGAAGCCAAGACACAGGATATAAGCAACTAGTCGACTATCCGATAAGCACGAGCTTATCAGACAGTCGACTAGTGATGTGAGTAGTCGCTTCTCCCCCTTGCTACCTCTATCAGAGAGAGGCAGCGGGGGGGGAGGAGGGGGAGAGGTGAGGCGCCCACGGGGCTTTTGTACATTTCAAAGGCTTAGGCACCACAGAGAGCGTGGGGCCAGCGGAAAGTCCCTCTCTGGTCACACACTCCCTGCGGGGCTTCCTTTTGAAATATACGGGGCTTCCACTTTTGAATTGTAGCAGATTGGTGCCCGTATAGACTAATCAAATAGTTGATGGAAATCCCATCAACTATTCGATTAGTTAATTAATCTAAATATAACGTCCCTAGCCAAGACCGTCTCATGTTGAATTTCCCCAATCTTTGGTGACCTGATTTCCTCTCTATATATCCTAAAGTGAAGATCTAAACCAACGGTGGGCAATAACATGGCGGTGGCTCATCAGGGTTAATCCTGGGCGGGCCACTGCCACCGTATTTACCTATACAGCCTCAGGTACCAGTGACTGCAGCTCCCATTGGCCACTGATCGCCGTTCTCGGCCCAGGGGAGCATTGGGAAGTGACGTGGACCGGGACACTACTTCTTGCAGCTCCCACTGGCCGGGAATGGCGATCCGCAGCCAACGGGCCTGCCAGGAGCTAACCTTGGTGGACCAGATCCAGCCCGTGGGCCAGTGTTTGTCTACCTCTGGTCTAAATTAACTGATCATGCAGATGCAGTCATAGCAGGACTATATGGAATGGCACTATTCACCACCACGATAGCCTAGTGACAAGAGATTCAATTTGTGACTAGCTTCTCTTTACCTGTTTTCTTTCTCATTCCCATCTTCAAAAATGGAAAACGCAGATACAACAGGAGCAGTGGTTTCATTAGTATTCATGCTTTTACCAGGTTCTAAAATACAAAGAAAGAATTAAGTTAATATTGTCTCTGGTTTACCTTAAAAGCACCATAATAAATGGCTACATCCTCATCCCTACAGGCAGAGAACTGACGGGAATGGAAATGCAGCTACTCCAGCATAAAGCGTATCCCAGTAGTGTATTACAGACGCACACTGGAGGCAGAAGATTAGTCTCAGTCCCAGGGTCGGGATGGAGTGAAAGGGAGTCTTTCACAGCCTGAGTCAGCTGTTATTAGCTAAGCAAGGGAAAGACCTGATGGATTCTAAAGAAGATCCAAATCTGACGTAAGAAAGTGAAAGCTAACTGGTCAGCAGGGGGGTGAGGTGGAAGAAAAAATGTGAAAGGAGACATGGTCCTGCCTCCTCACATCTCGGCTATCCACCAGAAGTCTACTCAGAGTTCGCACCCAGTAGAACAAATCAGTATAATCCTTGCTATGCTAGACTCCAAGAGTTTATTAATGGAGCTTCTTCCACTCCAAAGCCACAAACAGGGGCTTACTGTGCAGAGAACTGAACCCTACTAGGAACCGAGCATGCTGGCTCAGGTGTACAGTACAGGAATAAATCAGTCTTCACACCAATCTCAGCATGCCATGCATTGTGCTACTGCTAAACTGCCAGGTCGGCTGGATAGTTACTGAAGGCTAGTAGTTAGGATACTATCATTGGGTGAAGAGCACTGTACATATAGTTTAGACATGGCTCTTCCCTGACCCAGCACAAAAATGCTATCCTGATTTGCACATGAACTTCAGGGTAATGAGAGGAGGAAGAATTATGGTGAGGCAGGCCTCTCTTCAGACTGAAATCCTGCAGATCAGTACACAGTATTAACTAGGTTTTTTCTGGAATCGTGTTTCAGGTGCCCAGAGAAATTATTATAAAGAAGCAACAGTTTCCTTAAACCCAATTTAATGCAAACTTTTCCACAGCATTTTGTAGGCAACAGAAGAATGCTTTTACTTTTCGTAATAATTTGCACAAAAATGTAGAGCCTGCCAGTAAATCAGATTTCTGATATTAAATTTTGCGAGAATAAGTGTCTTCTATTTTTCAGGACTGTTCTCGTCCTGCATCAAAACTAAAGATAGGTCATAAACATTTTTTGATTGCAGTTGTGATTGTGGATAAAAGTCCCATTTAAACATACCGCTGTTTTTACAATTGGCCTCAAATTTCTCATTTTCTTGAAGAGAAGACATTTCAGGCAGGATAGGTGTCTGAAACACATCCATTAAAAATCCTAACAAGAGGAAAAAAAACCCATCAAAACACAGTTGTAGAAGCACCTTTCAGAACTGATAATAGGAACAAAACAACAAATAATAGAAACAAGAGTGGACTTTTGTACCTTATTTCATACCATGAAGTTAGTGTTTTAATGAGACAAAGTGTAAAATAGTTTTCTTAGTGGATCCCTCTAATACCTGCAGAGATTAAAACATTTCTAACCAATGGACACATTTTTATTTCTCTGAGGTGTATATGTTTTGAATTAAACTCCTGACTATTTCTGGTCTGTGGTTAAGATGTATTAATACTGAAAGACAAAAACTGGTGACAAGCAAGTTTTCAAAGGAATACGGTGGATCATATTGCATTGCTCTACGTACGACAATAGGCCAATTAATATTTCTGTATTTCCTTGTTTACTGATGATAAATATAAATCGTTCTGGGAGGAGAGGTCTGAAGCGGTGAATCAGAAGAATAGGCTATAGTATGAACTTAGTAGAAAGCAGGACAGAAAAACAGCAAAGAGTTGGGAGAGATTGGGACCAACTGCTTTATGCAGGGGTCTGGTCTGGAACCCAGCGTGGGTAGGATGTGGTTCCCCCATTAAAATCAACAAGAAGATTTATTAAGGCCTTGAGTAAATGAGCCACACTCAGTGACCAAAAGCTGCACTGCTTAACTAGGAAGACTGGCCTCCTGAGGCATTGGACCATTTAAGACCTTTGCTGTTGTGAAGACCAAGACTTTAACAGGGTCCAAGAAAAAGCTAGCTAGATCCCTGGAGGTGAGGTCCATCAATACTGATTAGCCAGAATGGGTAGGAATGGTGTCCCTGGTCTCTGTTTTTCAAAGGCTGGAAATGGTTGACAGGGGAGGTGATTCCCTGTTTCTGTTCACTCCTTCCGGGGCATCTGGTGTTGGCCACTGTCGGCAGACAGAATACTGGGCTAGATGGACACTAGGTCAGGCCCAGCGTGGCCGTACTTAAGACTACCAATAGCCTAGCCAAAGGACGAAGTTGTGACAAAGGACTAAGAAGCAAGCTAGACAGTGAACGCTCCACCGGGGCGGATGAAAAATAATGCACACTTGCTGTAGTCAAATTTTGTCTCGAGGAGTTGCTGAACACCAAAGGTGTCCATTTACACAGCTACATTTTCTGTTCCTTAGCTCTCTACTATAGTCATCTGTTAGGATACATCTACACAGCAGTGTTATTTCAGAATAATTGACGTTATTCTGAAATAACAAAGAGCGCGTCTACACTGGAAACCTTTATTTTGAAATAATGGCAAGCTGGAAGTCTACTTATTCTGACTCCTGTAACCCTCATTTCACAAGGAGTATGGGAAGTTGAAGGAGGAAGCTGAAGCAGACTTCCTGCTGTACAGACGGCGCTAAAAGCCAAATTAAACTATTTCGACTTCAGCAACGCAATTGACATAACTTGAATTAAGCTACGCAACTACAGCTTTGTCCTGCTGTATAGATGTGCCCCTACAGTTCCTCTTGATTTGGAAACAGAAACAGCTTGGCAACACCACTGGACACAAAGGAGCTCAGACTTTGCTTGCAGACGGAACCACCGCATGGACAGCAACAGTAATTTAGATCCAGAAATAAGAGTATGGGCATTTTGGTACTTTGGCGGCTCAGTAGGTAAAGAACTTTGTGTCATCCCTCAATACAACATGTTAGAAAGGGACACATATTGTTCCAGATTATTCAACCTATTCTAAATGGGAAGAAATTCATATTGTGCTGGTAGTCATGTGGTTCCCCTTTGCCAACAAAGGCATGGATATCATTAAGCCAGTTTGTAGGAACGAGGTTTGGTTTTAAGAGGCCACCATGCAACCTTGGTGCCACTGGAGTCTATGACACAGGAACCCAATTGAGCTAGGATGTCACCCCACATACTTACCCAGTGCTTCTTTAGTATGAACAGTGGGTGAAGGCTGCACTTTGAATGGAGTTGCCTGCATCACTCCTCCCAGTGAGGTGTTTGGTGTGGCATTGCCAAAGCTGATAGAAGCATTTCCAACTCTAGATGCTAAAAGCAGAAGACTTTAAACAACTTTTGAAATGATCAAAGCAGATTCTAGAACCTGATTTCCCACGGTTTGGCGATAAGCACCAGCGTTCTAATACTCTTCAGTGCAACGGGAGCTACAGTTATAGTAATTCTACAAACACAGAAAGATTGCATTACAATGCATGTCAATCAGTCAAACTTGGCTCAAGTGCTCATAGTGGCATGACATACAGCTGCAACATAAAATATCTATGCTAAATACTGGTAACTCCCAAGGAAGAAGACTTGATTCATTGACACTGGAAGAGCTGCATAATATGCATCCCCAGACAGAATAAATAAGACACATCAATGGGATCATTATTTTTGAAACTGCTTGGTAATTACCTTCTTTCATCTCTGTGCATGGATCTAATTTGAGACCAGGAGTGCTCACATTTGTGTGCCTTCAAAGGAAACGGTAAGAGTATTAGCCTGAGAAGGGTTAAAAAAAACCCTTCTTTAAATGAATTCTAGTTTCATTTCAGACATTTCCAGTAACCCACTTCAGCTTTTCAAGCATCATCTCTCACACCTTGTATCAAATAAGAGAGGCTTGTCTCTCCCAAAGGACAGTTTCTGATCAATAAGAATTGTGGTTTATTGATAACCTGCTCCCAGATAGTAACCTCCTCATGGTCACACTATAACTGCAATTCCTTCAGGAAAGTTGCAGTCAGACAAATATATCCCCTAAACCAGTGGCTCTCAGTCTTTCCAGACTACTGTGTCATTTCCAAGAGTCTGATTTGTCATGTGTATCACCAAGTTTCACCTCACTTAAAAACGTACAAAAACAGACATAAAAATACAAAAGGTATCATAGCACAGTATTCAAAATGTTTACTTTCTCTTTTTACCATATAATTATAAAATAAATCAATTGGAATATAACTTTGTACTTACATTTTAGTCAGTGTATTGTATACAGTGCAGAATAAACTAACCATTGCCTTTGAAATTTTAATTTATACTGACTTCACTAGTGCTTTTTATGTAGCCTGTTGTAAAACTATTAGGCAACTATCTAGATGAGTTGATGCACCCCCAGAAGACCTCTGCGTACCTCACAGGTACATGTACCCCTGATTGAGAACCACTGCCCTAAGCAACAATACTGTTATGGGATGGACTCAGAAGCATAAATGTAAATAGGTGGTCTAAGCAAGTAACTTATATGCTGAAAACAACAGAAGTTGTAAGATTAACAAAACAATCAACATGGAGGGTTTAAGAAAGCACAGAAAGACCTTCTCAATTTTCTATTTTTTTAACTCCTTCATTGCAACCCATAGAGCATATTTGAGTTAGGAACGTTAAAATGTGTTTATGTAAATGTGTAACCGCTGAAGAATTTCAGCGCTTACATGTTCACCTAAAAAAACATCCCTAACTCAGACAGGGAGGAGTGTGTGTGGGGAGACTCCATGCAAGCCAGCTCCTGTGGAGCCACTTGGCCCCCCCATTGCTGCTGAATAAGAGGCAGCCACGCGGGGGTAGAGGATGGGCAATGCAGCTCCGTGGGAGCCAGTATGTGCAGGAAGCTTCCTGCAGCTCCCCTTGGCTGGAAATGGCAAATCGCAGCCAATGAGTGCTGCAAGGCTCCGTGGCTGAAGAGCTTTAGAGTAAACAAAGCATTGTGGGCCCACCAGGGGCTCTGCCTCACGGGTCCGTGACCCAAGTTTGAAAACCCCGATGTGGTTAAATTATAAAAAATCTGAACATCTGCAGCAAGAATCAGAAAGCCCATTCTACTTACTGCTGTCCAATGGAGCGGCCATGACTGCAGGTGGAATGTTCCTGACTAGGCTGAGACACAGCATCACCACTCTTGAGATCAAGTTGTAAGAGAGTGTTCCGGAGTTCTCCAAGATCTAGTTTAGCTTCGCTTGTGCCCTTTTCAGACGCTGCCATCGATAGTGAGGCTGACACAGGCAGGTGGCTAGCAGCTTCAACAGGCTGTGGTGCAAAAGTACCTGCTGTTGAAGTACTTTCTACAGCCCTTGATTGCAGCTGGTCTGGCCTTCGGCACCATGAGGTTTGCAGATTTGTCGTCTGAGATGGTGCTGTCCACTCTGGCTGTAGAGCAGTATTTGGTTTCACGCATGGCTCAACCTTTGCAAGAAGAAACATAGAGGCAAACCATTGCTAAACTGCTCTTGTCACCATCCAGAAGCAAAAGGGGAATCAGTCTTACCACACAACAGTAACTTTCAAATGTACCTAAACATAAACCCTTGGTGGCCTAAGTAGATTTTTGGTTTAATAGTCACAAAGATGAAGCCATGCCAGTCAACTACAAAAACAGGAAAACAGGTGCAAGCTGAACTACTCTGGCACTCTGGTCTGGCAACATCCACAGTCCGGAATTATTTTAGTTAGTTGGATATCCACTTAACATGCCTGTGGCCAAGTTCCCTGTGGTCCCATAAAGTTTGTTTACAGCCACTAGTCCCTGCTCTCAGTGTTCTGTGCTGTTATTTTGCTCTAATATACCCCCAACTGTCTTGTCAGAGCCCAGCAAGCAGCGGAGATATTGGTAATGCTGCTAGACAAAATTTGACCTCCTTTGGCTTGGCAAATTCTCTGGTTTGGCACCAGTCAGGTTCCAAAGATGCTGTACTAGAGAGGTTCAATCTGCACGTCAGTGAATTAAGGATGTGGAATTCCACGTGCAGCCCAGGGCCAGCGGGAAGTCCCACTGACTCCAGGCTGCACGTGGGCGTGTCTGCTTTGAAATTTACAAGCTCCCGTGGGGGCTCTTGTGCATTTCAAAGCCATAGGACCCTCATGGAGCCCTCATGGATAGAGGGGTCAGCAGGGGACTCAGAGTTCTCCACTGACCCCAGGCTCCATGTTGCGCTGCATGTCGACCCCACTTCTGCGTTTCAAAGGGGCAGCGCCACACAGCTCATCCCAGGCTCCACTGTGCAGTGCTGCTGCTTTGAAGTACCCCTTCTTCCCCCGCCCTTTGCTGCCTCTATCTGAGGGGGAAAGTGGGGAGGCGGGGGGAGGGGAGGGGGGGGAAGGGAATCGACGAGTCAACTGACTATCCGGTAAGCATTTTCTTATCAGACAGTCAACTAGTCCTTAACATCCTTACAGTGAATCTTGATTTTCAAGTTAAACTAGAAAGACACATGGAATAAAGAATGAGTCCATCATAGCAAGAAAATTAAACTTTACGACTAGATACAAATGTGCTGCTGCTATTATATACTTACCATTGTTCTATCTGGAACAAACTGTAGCATGGATGCCTCTTCCAGCTTAGTTTCTGGAAAGCCTTTGGCCAGGTGACTCAGCTGTTCTAGCTTCTGCTGCAAAAGCTGCATTTCAAGGATGGCAGATTCTTTTCTCTTTGCATAGTCCCACTCTTCTTTTTCTGAAGGCAGTCAGAACAAGAATAAGCGAAACAGGCAATTAACGTCCATTTAGGCTTTTCTCTCCCTACTTCAGAGATGAGATACTTTAAACAAAATGCACATATGTAAAAAGCTATTACAATTTATGTTGCTACAAGCAAATAACGTATTGAAGACTAAATTAATCAGGAAACAGAAGAAAACCATACAGACATGTACACCAGCTTCTCACACTCACCAGCCCTACTACAAGTTTGTCAGCCAGTGTCACAAAACTCTACCTTCCCAGGGTAAATGTTCATAGTGGATGACTGTTTCCTTGTCTGTGGTTTTATTTAAGTCATTGCCCTTTTGAGGTTCCCTATTTCTCTAAAATTGATTTGTGAACTATATTTGTTGCAGTTTTAGAGTCATTTGTTTGCTAGGCAAAGGTACATTACACTTGTGTGGTTTGCATAGCAGAAGGAATTAAGCATGCCGCTGCTAGACCACAGGGGGATGGACTGCTCTTGGCCTCTCAAGTACCATTCCTTCCACCCATCGGGGAGAAGGGAGAGAGTGAACTGCATTACATTGGAAAGACTGGATTTGAGAAGACTGACTGGACACTGCCACTGAAGTCAGTTTAAGGAACCCTGGGTTTTACCCTTGTCCCATGCTCTTACTCTTATCTTGGAGGCAATGTCTCACGTCACAGAATTCATCTGACAGTCACTGACATTTACATGGTTCCCAGGAATGTTTTTTCTACTCTTTGAGCAGGCAAGGGGATGCCAGATTTGGCTGAGGGAGTGTGTGCAGACGTCTAAATAGGGACAGCAACAAAGTTACTTTAACCCACTAGTTTTCCTTGGTGATACAGACAAGGACATTTCTGAAGGGAAGTAGATAGAGTACCCCATTCTTTTTGTCGTCTCAATCTTTCTTGTTTTCTGTAAACAATCTTCGCTCTCACTTCCTCAAAAGAAAGCTCTGAGCCTTCACAGATGAGCATATTTCTATTGTACATTGCCACTTGCTCAAATTCACTGGAGGTTGAAGATGGCTTTGGAATAACTGCTGACTTGGAAATGTATGTAAGATACTCTCTGTGGAGAGAAGCGTGAAAGATGCATTCAAGTTCACCATGAAGCACTATTTTTTAAAGCACACTTGTCTAGCACAACTGAGTGTGTATTAGTGCTACTTACACTTTTCCTGCTTCATCCTGAGACGACTGAGCTGCAGAAAGCACTGGATCCTAAAAGATGGAAAGAAGCTTTGAGACCCTAGTCTTAAAGTGTCCATCTATTTTGTTCAGCCATGAGTCCAGGATATCTACACAGCTATGCAATTACCACAAACAGTAAAACAAAGTGCACTTGCAATTTATATTGGACAAAACAAATCTTACCAGAAGAATGTTTACAAATGACACCAGTAATTTAGAAACATATTTTACAATTGTGCACTTGGTCCAGATTTTATCCTTGTTAACCATACAAGGATTCTCACATCAACGGCAGAAATGCAATTTTAGCAAGAGATTCAGACACACCAAGCAGCAGCTCTAGAATGAAGTATCATGTGTGCATTTGCTAAACTCTCTGCCTTGGGTTTTTGGGTGCATACATAATGCAAGACTAGACCTCATGTTTGAAAATACTTCAGTACTAATGCCTGTCAGTGAGTAAACTAGCCCAATAGTCCAAAAGGAAAATAATAAGAATTTTTTCCCCACTGTTGAACACTTTGTGGGTGCCCAGAAGAAAAAATCTGAAAGATATAAGATCTATTGATCTCTCCACCTTCCCAAGTTACAAATTTTGATGAATCTGAGCTAGTTGAAGAGCCACAACAGACATAGCTAGAGCTATGAAATTAGCCATGTTATTAAAGCAATATCAGTTAATAAGGGTTTCATTCCATCAATTAATGGCTAGCATAAGACCTAGAAAATAGACTCAAGGGCTGCTCCTTTCACCAGACCCTCAAATCTGATTAGTAACTTTAGTTTAAGGTGAAGGAGTTGTGCGGGCAGAAGCCTACTCAGTCTCTCTTCCTCAATCCTTTACTCTCAAATCTTACTCTTGTATTTGGTTTCTCCCACTGCGCCATTGTGGTAGCATGATGGCTTCCTCATCCGCTCCGGACAGTGGAGAGGCACATGGGTCTGACAGAGCAGAGGATGGCCACGGTACCAGCTCCTCCTACATTCAGGGTTCTACATCACACCACAGCCCTTCCAGCCAGCCGGGATCCCTTTTAGAACCAGTCAACTCTGCACGCCTGATACAAGCAGGTTACCAAGTGATGTGAGATGACTGACTGCACTACCACTGTTCCTTCGTGGGGAGAAAGGGTTCCCCTCGCCCCATGCAAGCTATACTGGCCTGCAGAGATTTACCAATTGTGTTGCAAAATTTAGTCTCCTTTTCAACTTCAGTGCTATACACAACCACCACACTATGCTGCAGCAGCCATTTAGTGATGCGCTCAACACTAAGTAGCCCGTGGCTTACTTCCATCTACAGTGAAAAGCTGCCTTTGACCATGTTCCCATGCTGAGCCATTGGGGTGAAAGGGTGTAACATGATTGAGCTGAACGATGTCTCCAATTTATATGCAAATCTAGGGGTTTCTTTTTTGGGGACAGAGTGCAGTATAACCATAACCTCCTCACAATAGAGATGGAACATCAGATAGATTATAACAAGGTCTAGCTAACAAGTGTGGATAGGCCAAGACTATTCGAATGCTGAGTAGCTACAACTATGCTGAACTTCATGGAAAAAAACAAACATAGTTTACAGCGTTAAGTCTGCCAAGCGGTATCTTGTACTCTCTTAAGTTAGCAAACTGGTGAGAACCAGGAAATACAAAGTTAAGATACACGCCCAGAAAACCGTAACTGTGCCCTTGGAGTCGGCAACAGCCAACGGGAATCTTCTCTATGAACTCTAGCAGCTGTTCTTGTTGATTGGTCTAGAGAAGCTTGGAAGAGCTATGCTTGGGAAATGAGGCAAAGGGGGGAGGAGGGGCCCTGCAGATTACTCAGGGATGTGTTACTCCTGGAGGAAGTACCGTGTCATGCACAACGCAGAATTTTGAAAAAATTAGGGCTGTATGTGCAGAATTCCCTCTCCCCCTGCCCTGAAATAGGCTGCAGCGCTGCTAGCCACAACTCAAGGCTGCTGGACCTGGCAGAGCCCACATCATACATAGATGACTACCAGGAGGAGGGAGCTAGAAAGCTCCTGGCAGCTGCAATTCCCAGCACACCCTGAGAAGCATGCAGGAAATCCCATGCAACCCTGGGAACAAGCATCAAGCTCCCTCTGGATCCCTGGGCTCGGTGGGGAAGAGATGTCTGGGCTAGACCACAGCTAGGATCTAAGGGGGAAAGGGGACAGGTGTGAGGGTATCTGGGCCTACAGGGCCCCATGACTGGGCTCTAGAAGGAAAAGCTGTGATATCTGGGGGGAGGGAGGCATGCTGTTACTGGGCCCAGGGAAGGACACAGTTTGGGTGCATTGGGTGGAGAGGAAACCATGGCTGGGCACTGGGCTTCATTTTAGCACTGAGTTGTGTAGGTGTCTCTTGCCCTGTGCACTGTCAGCTGTTAGGCAGGAAAGAAGCATGACCTGCAGTTCCCAGATCCCCTCTCCCCTGAAAGACCACCACATCTGCTACATTTTAAACCCATTACAAATCCTCTTTATGCACCAGGCACCAGTTAGCTCTAAACTTTCACTTACCCTTCCCAAACCTCAATGAAGGGCAGGATTAGATCAGCCATTTCAAAGGCAAACAGAAACTAAGCATGAGCATAATAGAGCACTGCTCAAAGAGGGCATGATTGTATATTTTAATTCTCCATTTTCTGGCAATGGGGCCAGCTCTGAGGCAAGGGGCCACAGCCTTGAAGATTCAAGGATTTAAAAAAAACAAAAACAAAAACAAGGCACCCTTAATCTCCCTGTTAAAGATTATTTTGTTATTTAGTTATCTCCATGGTCTTTCAAGTAGGAATTAGTGCTCATTTAGGGCATGTCTACACAGCAGTGTTATTTTGAAATAACATAGTCCATGTCTACACAGCAAGCAGTTATTTTGACAATGTCAAGCTGGAGGACTTCTTACTCTGACTCCTATAACCCTCATCTTACGAGGAGTAAGGGAAGTTGGAGGAAAATTGTTCTCTCTCGGACTTCCTGACAGCACGTAGACAGTGCCAAAAGCTGAAGTGAGCTATTTTGACTTCAGCTATGCAATTGATACAGCTCAAGTTGTGTAGCCTATTTTGGACTTAGCCCTGCTGTGTCGATGTGCCCTTAGGGAGCTATACTAAAAGAGTGCAGTTCAGATGCTACTGTGGCCAGATGATGCCACCAGACTCATGCAGAGCATTTTGAAACAGTAGACCTCAAGGAGGGAAACGTTACCCTAAGGCTACGTCTACATTGGCGC
>CM057847.1:1321044-1331941 GCA_030068395.1 Apalone spinifera
AAAGTAAATCGGAAAAGAATACCTCGCCGGAGACGTCCCAGCAAGTGCTCTCGATGGCCCTGCGGGAAGAGCGGCGTTGGGGGGCCCCACAGGGGTCAGTGCCGGGGTTGCCGGATCTGTTCAATAGCTTCATCAATGATTTCGACAATGTCGTAGGGAGCACACACACAAAGCTTGCAGATGATCCCAAGCTGGGAGGGGCTGCAGTTGATTTGGAGGAGAGAGTTATAATTCAGAATGGTCTGAAAAAAACTAGAGAAATGGTCTGAAGTAAGTAGGGTGAAGTTCAGTAAGGACAAATGCAAAGTACTCTATTTAGGAAGGCACAACTAGGTGCACACATACAGAATGGGAAGGGGCCATCTAGGAAGGAGTGCTGCAGAAAGGGATCTAGGGTCACAGTGCTCCATAAGCTAAATACAAGTCAACAGTGCAACACTCCTGCAAAAAAAGCAAACCATTCTGGGATGAGTGGCGCTGGAACAATTTTTAGGGAGGGAATGCTGAGTTACACATACACACACACACATCCTTACACCTGTTCATGCCCCTCTGACAGTTGCCAACTCGACCAGACACCATTTGCAGCCATGGCATCCAGTCCGGGAGTGTCAGCAATCATGGTCCCTCGCTACCTCAGGCTGAAGCAATAGATGGGGGCAGCTGGTGAGCCCCAGGCCAAGACCAGGAGAAGAGTCCAAGAGCAGCAGAGGGACCCCCAAGTGTGGCAGGTTATGGAGCCTTCAGGAACAGCAGGCAGTGGGACCCCAAGTGCCAGTGAGCCTGCAATGCTGGCAAGCAGTGGGACTCCAGGGGGCAGGCGGAACCTGGGACTGGTGAAGCTGATGGGTAGTTGACAGTAGAGCTGGCTTCCGGGTGTGGAGAAGCTGGATGCAAAATCTGAAGGTGCTGCAGCATTCCCTGACATCCCTACTTCCCACGCCTATGTCTGGGATGTATTAGCAGGAGTGTTGTAAGCAAGACACGAGAAGTCGTTTCTCCATTCTACTCAGTGCTGATTAAGCCTCAGTTGGAGTATCATGTCCAGTTCCGGGCACCACATTTCAGGAAACATCTGGACAAAGTGCAGAGAAGAGCAACAAAAATGATTAAATGTATAGAAAAGATGACCTGAAAGAACTGGGTTTGTTTAGTCTGGAAAAGAGAAGACTGAGCGGGGACCTGGTAGCACTTTTCAAGTATCTAAAAGGCTGTTACAAGGAGGAGGCAGGGGCATAGCTGTGGCCCACCCACTTAGCATCTAGGTTTACCCACCCGCAGTCCTTTCTCTGCTTCTGCCAAGATGCAGGGACTTGGCCTGTCCGCTCAGTGCTCCAGCCAGACCAGGGAGTGGAGTCGGGAGCTCGCCTTGCACCACTCACTCAGCGTGCCTGACGGAACACAGTTGGGGGCTTGCAAGCCTCAGTCCTATAGCACTTGAGAGGTGCACTTGCCCCTTTGTGCCCAGCCAAAATGTTAATCACTAAAGTGGGTGCTCCTTCCCTGTTTTTCTAGGTGGCCTCTCTTGTTGTTGCCATTTCCCATTGGCTAGTTTATGACAGGTCCCTATCAAGGGGCTGGCTTTTGTGGCACCTCTTCTTAGACGCCTATCTCTCCCCAGTCATTATATATGGGGTCTAGGAGCTTAGCTTTGTGGGGCACAATATTTTTCCTGTGTAAGCTCAAAAGCTCATCACTTTTGCAAACAGAAGTTGGTCCAATAACATAGTACTTCACACACCTGTTTCTAATATCATGGGACCAACATAACTACATCAGACACTACATACAAGTATTGTTCCTGTGATTTTCTAGGGACCTAAAAGTTAGGTGCTGCAATACCTAAATCATGTGGCCCATGTCCACTTAAATGTAGGGAAACTGTAAAGAGGATTGCTTTCTTTTTATTGTTGCATTCTAGAAGAGACATACTTGTATGGCGCAGGAAGGAAAATGAAAGATAGATCTAACCAGTGTTTGACATTGAAATATTAAGAGAAGTTGCTTAAAAGAGGGAGAATTCCAATTAATAGTCTAGGCAAATAAGAAAAAATTCAATACAAAAGTTTCTGAGTTTCAACAACATTTGCTATGTACCAGTGCCACCTACTGGATATTGACAGAAGTAGCAAAAAAATCAGACCCCATTGGCCAATGACCCCTGAAAACAGGGTGAAATGCCTGCAGTCATCAAGTGTAAGCCCAGAGTTTGCTGAGCAAGCAATAGAAGCTGTAGAATATAGAAGAGCTACCAGACCCTTGGACAGCTCACCACCAACCCAAGTTTATCAGGGCTGAAAGAAAATGGTGAGATTTCATTAAGGGTTGTTTTTACAATCAGTAATGGAAAAATTACAATAAAACAACAGATTGTCTGGTAGCACTTTATAGATTAATGAAACATAAGTTACCCCCCCCCCCAAAAATTAAGAAACGATGAATAGTCCTGCAGCACTTTAGAGACTAAGGAGAAAATGTAGCTGGTGTCATAAGCTTTCGTGGGCATAATACCATCTACATTTTTTGTTAGTCTCTTAAGGTGCTGCAGGGCCATTCATTGTTTTTTAAGTGTTTCCAGGTGCAGACTAACCCGGCTCCCCCTCTGGGAAAGTTAACAAGTGAGACTTCAAGAAACCGTATTTGCTATTAATGAATGCTATAAGTGTGTGATGGCGGAACTCACCTTTTGAGCAACTCCTACTGCTGCTTATAGTACTGCAGGCTCTTTCACACTCCTGGCACGCCATAGAGCCATGATGTCCAACCAGTTCTGAAGCAGCACTGTAGTAGCTACTGCTATAGCCAACTAGCCACGCTCAACCAGCCAAATAGCCACCTTGTTCAAGCCAGCTAGCCACACTCGACCAGTCAAACAGCCACATGTGGCTAGTGGCCAGCTTGTTGGACACCATGGCCATAGAGTGTCAACCTCCAGCCAGATCATGCTCTCAAAATAAACCCCTTCCAAAGTCAGAAAAATCCCACCCAACTGTTTATCTACCCTCATGAGTCTCTAGCCCCAGCTCTGGATCCTTTGCTTGGGCTTCTAAACAGGCCTTGTCACCTTCTCAGGCCTTGTCACCTTCTACTTTGCAGGTAGAGGAACGAGGGCTTGCCACTGCTCCAGTTCCAACCCAGGGATCCTACAAACAGCAGCCAAGTACTGCTCACATCAATTTCTCACTGCTGCTCCGCCAGGCCTCTTCTCACCTCATCTTCACCCCCTTTGCTCAGCATTAGTTCTCAGATCCCCTCTCCAGCAGCTTAAGCAATTGCAGCCAGAGCCAAACTTAGTCCTTGAGCTCCTGTGGGAATGTAGACTCTGATAATAGGTGGAGACATTCTAACTCAAGGACCTGCTCCATAGACTTACCCGTGTGCTTAATTTGAAGCCTATGACTAGACCCATTGGCCTTTTAACTGCAGGGAATTCTCAGTTTTGCCCACTACAAGAACTCACTGGAGTTTTAAAATTGGACTTCAGTGGGTCTACTCACTCACACGGGTCAGTTTTAACAGTTTAGCAGAATTGGGGCCTAAGCAACTATGACCGCCCTTCTTCCCCCCAAACAAACAATTTGTATTACATTGATCAATAAAGTGCCTCTTTATTTTTTTCCTTTCAGTTTTGGGTCATTGTTCCAGAAGGACAGTCTCATTCACCCATGACAAGGAAACTTACCACGTTTAATGCGGTATTACTAGTTCTTAGACCAATCATATGAGCCTCAGGTTATGTGTACACTGCAGTGTAAGCCCAGACTCAGACTCAAGACGCAGACTCAAGGCCTAATTTGGCTTCTGTCTGCACACAAATGTCTTGGACGTGGACTCAGATGGTGGAGGATGATAGCTCGAGACAAGCCAGGATTCAGGATTCAAACTCTATCGTTTTACTACATAGACGCAATCTCTCTCTCTCACACACACACACACACGTGAGTCCTTGAAGTCCATTAAAAGTTTCCCACAATGCTACAGGCTGACTTCCTCTCTCTCCCAAGGCTCACCAGTCCACTCCAGGGAAATTGAAGAACCTCCCTTGTTTTAGTATAGCAGTTTGGTGTTTCACCCTTTTGTTTTATTCTGACTGCAGAGCTGCAAACACATCTGGGGCGAACCTTTGGCCTTTGCATAGGATACTGACCAGAAGTGCTTTACAAGCACTCTGCCCCATGGTCATGGGAGCACAGCCAGCTTTTGGTTAATCTCTGGGACAAGGCCAGCAAAAGAATTGATTTACGAGTACCAGGAATGACCATGCACCACCAAATAGTGAAGAGGCTTGTGCTGTTGGAAATCTACCAGACTGGTGACCACTGCAGGAAACAGATGTATTGCCTGGGTACTGGACTGTGAGGGATCACAACCACACTTCTGGGAACTTGCCAACATCATGCTCATTTTATGAGGATTTGGACCAGGTGTTAGGGACTGTGCCAAGCAAGAAGCAACCTGTGGTGCATGATGGCCTAGTCAGCCAGGCCTCAAAGACAGCATGGCCTTCCAAGCTGCTGGCCTCTAAGACAGCATGGAAATCAATGGGAACAGGAAGGCAAATGAAATGACTGCTGATGAAAGTGTTCCTACAGGAGGCTTAGCCACAGAAGAAGCTGCTGCACATCCTGGGCCATACTTGGAGGAGTTTTTGATGCCTCCCTCTTCCTGGGAGGAACAGCCTACCACAGAACTGGCAGCTGAGACAAAAGAAGGAGAAGCTGCCCCAGAGACTGGTAAGTTGCTGGCTCAATTTTTATGCTTATTGATATAAGAATGGGAGGGATTTCTGCTCTACAAACCAATGAAAGTTATTATGAGACCCGGCTACCAGTGCATATCCAATAATGGCAGAGTGAATGCCAGCACCTTCACATCACTTCCTCCCACAATGTGGAATTTAAAACGGAGACTGGGAAATGCTCTCAGTAAACAGTCATCTGCTAGAGAACTTTTTCTACCAAGGTGCACATTTTTGCTAGTGCAGACCAAACTGGTTTCCCACCAGCAGCTTGGAATAACATCTCTTTTCACCATTTGGGCACCACAAGATCTGATGTGGTCTCCAAAAGCTGCAGTGCCTGAAAGGAGAGGTCTGTAGCACATAGCAGCCACCAACTTCCCTGCAAAATTAACATATTTTAAAAAATAGTGTTGTTTTAGCCTTGATGGCTTTGTAAAATTAGAGACACAAGGTGGGTGAGAGAACATTTTTTACTGAATCAACTTCTAGTTTAGAGGGAGACAAGCTCTCAGGCTCTTTTTAGATCTGGGCAAGGTACTCAGAGTGTCACAGCTAAGTACAGTATGGAACAAATTCTTTAGCATAAGATGTTAACACACATTTCAAGGGCCACTTCACCTTGAACTGGAAAAGGCAGACCAGGGACGCAGTGTCCCAGGACTGGAGCAGGGAGCTCGGGGGACCTAGGGAGAGGCCTGGAGGCCAAAGGAGAGGCTGTCCTAACTACAGGCTTATGGGAAACAGCACAAATCAGGGATGGTCCTGTGTGACTGAAGAATAGCAAACATAGCACATATCTGGGACAAAGGGGAAACAAAGTGATCTTAGCAACTATAGACCTGGAGCAAGCCAGTCAGACCCTTTAAGGCAGGGGTGGGGAATCTAAGACCCGGGGCCCAGATGCAGCCCCAGCTTGCCTGGATCCAGCCCCCGAGGCTCAAGGCTCCCCCCATGATTGGGAAGCCCACACTGGTGCTCCGGCCTCCATGCTGCCCCACCACTGGCCTGGAGTATATATAGTCTACTAGGCTGACCCCCCCAGGCTTTGCTGTGCAAGAGGAATGTCTTTCTCCTTCTCAGTCAGGGACCACCTGTGTGCAGCCCTCAACTGATTTTTATGTGGGTCAGCAGCCCCTGGCCCTAAAAAGGTTCCCCACCTCTGCTTTAAGGACTTGTAGCACCAGAGAGCAAGCAGCAAGCCCTGGCCTAAGGAGAAGCCCGGCAGGCATGTGGTAGGAACCAGCTGGTCCAGCTATGCAGAAGCTAATGATTGGCTGTGATTCCCAGCTGGCGGACACAAGTAAGGACCCATCAGTGTCACGGGAGGGGAGGTTGGGAGAGACACTGAGCAGTAGTGAAAAGGTGCAACAGGGCTGATGGGTCCAGCAGGGGCCCCTCTGGACCTTTCCCCTTTTTTGGTTGCTATTTCTTGCCTTTGTGTGGCCAAGGACTAAAAAAGCTAGAGCAAAGCTTGGCTGGGACTGCCTGTTTTGTCCCAGGTTGGTGGGAAGGGCCGCCAGACTACAGAGCTCTATCACACTCAAGGTTTAGAGTAAAGCCTGAAGGAAAGCTTTCGCAATGACAGGGAGGTAAGCAGCCAGTGGGATCAAATGCACCCTGGGTTTGCAGGTCGATCATGCCAACTTTCTGTCTTGTGGAAATGGCAACATTTACCACAGATCAGAAAGGTTTGAAATCCACGTGAGAGTTTCGGGAGATGCAGAGAGCAGCTCTGCTAGACCTCCTGGGATGGAAACAAGGCTCGTCTTCGCAAGGTTCTGCCTTCACACAATAGTGAAGGAAATGCAGTAGAGCTAATCTATCTAGATTTCAGTAAGGCATTTGATATGGGACGTGATTGGGTACACTGGGGAAGATGGGGATTAGTACAAGAACTGGAACGCCCATAAGGGACTGGCTAAAGGGAAGGTGACAATGGTTTGTTTGGAAAGGAAAACCATTGGGCTGGATGGACTGACTCACTTGTAAAGCATTATTAATACCATGGAGGATCAATGTTATTCAGCAAGAACTGGAGTAATAGAAATGTAGGGATGTGAACAGTCCATGGGTAAGTATCACCCTTATCGAGGGCTGTCTACTGCTTATGGTAAATTGATGGCCCAGCCAGGCTAGAGCAGCATCCCGCCCAACCATGGGGCAGTGCAGTGGGCCCAGCCCAGCCAGAGCATCCACAGGTCACAGCCTGCCATGGACAGGGCACCACTCCAGTCCAGCTGGGCTCCCTGCCTACCCCCATTGAAGCAGTTAACTGGTTAAACATAACGTTTAACCGGTTAACAGATTAACGGGATTTTACATCCCTAATGGGAGGAAATGTAACACTATAAAATGCAAGGTTTTGCACATAGGGACTCATTTTTGCTATAAGCCGGGTACCATCAGTTGGAAGAGAAAGACCTGGGTGCACTGCTTCTCGTTTTCCTGGTGGTGTGTCCTAGCTGACTACACAGCCTACTCTGTTGGAGAGAGGCTGCTTGGAGTCACTGCTGTACTTGCTGGAGTGCACTGATCCCTGGAAGGAATAAAAGTCTCTGAACAGGAGTCTCCTTCAGTGGGACTCTCGGGCAAAGCTCAATGAGAGAAATGGGTGCTCAGGGATAGATGCTGAGGCTTTTTCGAGGCCAGTAGCAGAGACCCTGTGAATTTATGCCAGCCAGTACTCACGAAACCATTCCATTCAAATTGACAGTCCTGAAGAACTAACTCCTTCTATATAAACCAGAGCATAGGCATTTTCTCTAGGCTTTCCCCAACGGCCTCCTCAGCTCCTTTCACGTGACTGCCAAATACCACGGGGTGGCAAGTCCTTGCCGTTGCTGTTACCATAAACTTCCTCTGGGACCACGGTGGCCTAGAAGTGAAACTCTCCACATCATCTCCCTACCAATCTCCAGAGCCAACAGCTCTCCCAATTCCGAAAGCTGAATTGTGCATTTATCCACAAGAGGGTGGCAAACAACAGATTTTCAAAGCACTTCTCAGCCTGCTACTGTTGTTTTTACTGTGTTGAAAAGGAAGGGGTCATGCAGGGTGTTGCCAGTTTTGCCAGCTATTTAAATGTTTTTATCTAGTTTATACTGATTATACAGCACAGAAAGTTTGTGTGCTCTGCTTGATGGAAGAGCATGCATTATTCTCTGGACTTTATGGCTAGCCTAATATATTTATCATGTGCAGTCCTCAGTCTCATGTGCTAATATTTGTACAGGTGCTTGGGAGCTCAGCCACAGCTACCCATTTTGGAAAATCTTAGCTTGAAGCATTTGTCTTCAGACACCCAATACCACCTCTAGGGCTGCTGCCTTTCCCCTGGAGCTAATGGTACGGTAGGTCATGTGGTGGTGGCAAAAATCCTATTCCTCAAAAGAAGGAGTAAAGAAGGAGTACGTACATTGGGCCCTCTCACTCTCAGTGTACCTAGCAGCAAATAAAACAATTAACACTGGTTCTTCACCATGCTGACATTCAAGTTCCCAAACCATCTGTCAGAACAATATGTCCTTATTTTGAAAGCTACCTATAGAATCGTTGCTAAGAAGCCAAATGAGCCCTCACATTGAAATCCATAGGGTTCTAAAATAATGTGAAGGATACACCTTTAACACCTTGAAAGCAACAGAGTTAAGCCACTCATTTGTACTTATGCCACTTTCAGAGTTATTTTATTCAAATAATATTTTCTAGGTTGTTAGAACAACAAGAAGTCTTGTGGCACCTTACAGACTAACAGATTTATTGGAGCATAAGCTTTCATAGGCAGACCCACTTCGTCAGATGCATGGGAGTGCGAAGTGGGTCTTTGCCCACGAAAGCTTATGCTCCAATAGATCTGTTAGTCTATAAGATGCCACAGGACTTCTCATTGTTTATGCAGATTCAGACTCACTTGGCAACCCCTCTGATAGGTTGTTAAGAGTTTGCAGGCAGAGGAAACATGCATGGAATCTAAATGGAAATGGCAAGTCATTAGCCTTTGACTTGGCACTTTGTTTCCAGTATCAAAGCGATCCTGTTACATTACCCCCAGTTGCTCTCATTCCATGAATGATACATCTTTCCACTTCCAAGATGTTTGCTCTCTGCACTCATGTCCTCTTGCTGCTTGATAGCAAACCTTCACAACACTACATCTCCTCCAGTAGGAAGCTGTGCAATATGTTTTGACTTTTCATTTGAATGCAGACCTGGCTGGCAGTGCAGGAAATCCAGCCATCACGTTCTCCTCCTACTATAAACATAGGAGCAGCGTTTTACTACTGCCTTGCTTTTAGGATAACTTAAGACAAGTATTTTCTTAAAGAACCACCAAGCCTATGTTGTGATTTGTAGGAAGCCTCTAACTGCAGCTGGTGCTCTTCTGGATGTTTTTATGACAAATTATTCTCAGATTACCCTTTAATGCAGTCAGGTTTGCCTGTTTAAGCTTTCTGTGTCATGTGGAAAGCCTTCAGACTTGATGTAAAACATCTGGTTAACAAGTCAGCTGCACCAAGTTGCACTGCGAGGTAGATCAGCCAGAGAAACCTTTTTGTAGCTGGTGGAAATGCAAACATTATCTTCAGTGTTTTTCTCCCCCTCAGTTTAATTTTCTCATATGAATTGAGCAAAAGCCAGTTGTGCCTCACCCAGGCAAAAAAGTCTGCCAGGCAGAGTATATTTGTCACGCTGGTTACTCAGCACATGCTCCCTCAATCATAAAACAACTTTATATACCCACTGAAAAATACCGAGTAAAGTGCCAGGCCTTCTAAGATTTATACACGTACTTAATGGTATGCACCGCAGATAGGCTTGTCGTTGTAGGCCTTGATGCCAATGGCACTGCTTACACTGCATGACATTAAGCATATGTAAGATCTGGCTCTGAGTCTTTTTGTAACTGGTGCTGACTTGACAACCCCAAATGCTGATCCTGTTTGTGCTAGACACAGATCAGGGTGGGCACAGATAGCGGCAGCACAAGCTTCTACACACTGCTGCACCAGTCCTTACCTAGAGGGGACGGCATCTGTGAGTATGTCTTCACTGAACCGTTGACCTGGGCTTTTCTCCAGCTTTTAGCCCAGTCCCCCCTTCCCCCTGCCTTTCTGTCCTCTCAGAAAAACTTCTGACCCAGCTTTGGAGGTGCTTTGAGTCTGGGCTAGCTTACCCAGCTGGCATTGTGGCTCAGAGCCCTAGCTCAGCGTAAACTTGAATTGGAACCCATCCACTTTGCAATAAAGACACAGACTAAATCACTCTGCTGATAGTCCTCCAGTGCCTTATCACAGTTCCCCCAAAGGACAGACAAATTCTGCTGCAATCGACTGGGAAATGACCCCAGTGGGCCCCAGTACTGGATGTGCCTCAAACACACATGAGCCAGTGCAGACCTGATGAGGACACACAATAGCACTAAGAAAACTTTGCAGTGGAGACACTCACTCCCAGGCTAAGGTGACTGGGTGTTCAGATCTGAGTGCCAATCCCCAGGGAGAACTGTGCAGTGAACGCATAGTGTAGGCATGAATCGGGAGCGCAAGCTCTCATGTCAATTTGATAATTGTCATAATAGACCAGACATTGCCTTTATATCTTAGAGCATGGTGCACAGATAGCGAAGAGGTATCAAAACGGTTCTGTTAATGGGGAATCGCTATTGAGCGGGAATGTTTAAGGTGGGTCCACAGCATCACCATTGGTTCTTGGTGACCTGGTAGAAAATACACAGGCATTGCTGATGGTGTAAGACTGATACAATGGTAAATAATGACAAAAATAGGCCTGTTTTGTGCCTATGGTGCAAAGGTCATTGGGAAATTCATATGCTGCAATATTTGGGCAAAATGGCAGGTTAAAGTCAGCCCATCTTATAGGCATAACTTCTTGTTTTGAGCACAGAAGACTAGTGGTCTATGAGGAACTGTTCTTGCCTTGTTGGCTCCCAAAGAGAATCCAAGATGATGTGTCAAAGCCTTGAGGGCTTGATCCAAACCCTAATCAGATCTGTGGAAAGACTCTCATTGACTTCAGCTGACTTTGGACCAGGCCCTAAGAAGATTGGTTCTGGGCCAGTAGAGAGATTGAGCCACATCTCATCCCTTACTCCTAGGCTACGTCTACACTGGCATGATCTTGCGCAAAAACTCTTTA
>CM057847.1:1338917-1358807 GCA_030068395.1 Apalone spinifera
TAAACTATTTTACATGGCTCCGTCGACGGAGCCATGTAGTCTAGACACAGCCTATCAGTGCAGCAGCAGCCAGCAGGGCAGGAGCAGCCTCTGGGGCAAAGAAAGCCTCGCTGGTGTGAAGGGGGGAGAAGCGCATGTCTGCAGGCTCTCCCCAAGTCCAGCAGAGCGGAATGGGCCTCTCCGTGCTCCTAGCAGGCAAGGCATTGCAATGAGGCCCTCTCTGGCTTGAGAAGGGCATCAGCAGGTCTGTCTCGGCTGCTAACTAGAGACAGGGGTCACCTATCAGAAGTCACCTACACAGCCTTGCAGGGCTACCCTGGGAGTTCTCTGTCCTGCCTTGTCTGCTGGTTAGGGTGAATGCAAATGCCTTCCTTCCCCCGTGCACTGCACAGTCCCTCTCTGAGTCTGGAATGCTCTGTCGGGCTGGTCATGCCCAGCCTGGCTCACAGAGGGGTCGCGTTTCCCTAGCTAAGTCCAGTGACCACATCCTGTCTGTACCTAGATTGCCCAGCCTTGTCAGAGCCTCGGGGAGCACACAGCTGGCAGGCAGACTGTCCTCAGGCCTTGTTTCTCTAGTGTGGCTGGTCTTCCCCTCCCTGGCAGATCCACCCTCCAGGACATCTAGAGGGAGTAATTTGGAGAGGAAGGCGCTGCCCCACTGCGTGCCAGCGTCTGTCTCCTTGGACCATGGTCAGCAGCACCAGGAAAGGCACCTCGTGCTGGCAGGTGGAGTATTGTGGGCTGGCTCCTGAGCAGAGGTTGTGCTTCAGCCGGAGAGAGGACCAGTATCCACGACAGGACAGCATTGGTGTGATGGATCGAGCGAGGGACTGTTCCTTACACCCGCATGCCAGACAATGCAATTAAGCATCCCTGGCTGCTCTGCTAGTTTGCCAAACAGGTGGCAGAGGGGGATGTGTGTGTCTTAGCCTGGGGAGTACAAGGGATTAGATGCCCTCAGGCACTTGCTTGGCCCTGTTCCCAGATCCTACTCTTCCCTAGTGGGCTCCAGCCCATAAGCATGGTTTGCAATGGACAGAGCTGTACCCTGGGGGAGTGCCAGGGACAGTGGCCTCACCCCCAGTGTCGGGAAAGGTTCTGCACACCAGCAAGCGAATGTTCTGTGCCAGTTTCTCTGCAGAAGATGGCCATGTGCTGCCGGAGATAAGACACGGGGACACAGTGTGGAATAAGGCCCAGCCCAGAAGACTCTGCTTCCCCTAACTCAACGAATCGTTGGAAATTTAGTTTTCCTCCCCAGACTCCCTCCAAGGGAGGTAGAATCTCCAGCCGAACGGAAACAGCCCTCTGCCCAAACTCTGCGAGCAGTGTGGGCTGATGAGTGAGAGGCAGGCAAAATCAGGGGCATTTGTGGAAGTTGCAGAGCACCACCCTGCCCCAGAAAAGGTGGCACGGGATGAAAAAGGCACTAATGCCCAATGAGCCTGAGCCATTGTAGGAGAGAAGGGACTTACTGTGATAGGGAGCCCATTCCTTCCATACTCCAGGGGAAGGAACCAAGGGGAGAGGCTCAGAGCTTGAGAGAACGTTGAATGGTCTTGTGTCTTCTGCAGAGAGCCCCCCAGTTGCTATACCAAGAGGTTCTTTCTGGTGTGGAATAGTGTTTCCAGCTATACTCATGCCTGTAGGAATCTGTAGACCTAGCAATTAGCCAGTAAGAGAGACACAGAGGCAGTAGCCTCCTTCCACTGGCCCGTTAGCTCCTTGACCATAGACACCTATTTGTTCACAACCCTAGAGCAGCACGGTGTCTTCAGCTCCATCTGCTTTCTTGGCATTACTGTGATGAGGCTTGCTGGAGACCATCCCGTGGCATTGCATCAAGAGCCCATGGCTGCTGTGTGTTCTGCTTCAAGGGAAGGCAGTGGCTCCTTGGGACGAGATCGAACTTTCAGCTCCAGAGTCGTCAGTGTGAATTGTCCAGGCAGTGCACCTGGCAGTCCAATAGCAGAGGCGAGGATCCTGTAAAATCTGGAAGGGTCTACTGGTTGCACATGCTGGCAAATGGTGCAACCAACTTCACAGAGGCACAGTTGCATTATATTGTAGCTCCTGGGCATTGTATGGGACTTGGGTTTGGTTTTCAAGTTTGTCTATCCAAACTGAAAAAAAAAAAAGCGCAAAGGATTCCAGTGTTTAAAAGCAGAATCCGGTCCACATAGATAGCTGTGTATTAATTTCCTGACACACCATTGATTTCTGGTGAAAATTAAACTGGCTGTCAGACATTCCGGTTATCTTTAATTAAAAGGTCATATGTATATTTCCTGTACTATTCTGTTGCAATGATAACAGTACATATCATTTGGGGAGAATTATTAGGCAATAGACATTATGCCTGGAGTTTTTGAAATGCCTTATGTAGGCATGTTGGTAGAAATCTTGCCAAATTCGAAGGCAGACACACACTTTAGAACATATGCAATGTCTTTGATATTTATCAAATGTTATATCTTGTGACAGATAACAGAGCTGAAGCCAAGACTTTGAGGTTTTAAAAGGAGGGAAACACTTGCTTTTTGTTAGTCAAAGTACAGATAGTATGGCTTTTTGTGGGTTGATTTAGCATAAAGGAAGTGTTGGTTGTGAGAACGTGTAGGCTGGTGCAATGAATTATATATCACAATTCAGTTTTAATCGTTTAAAGGAATGTTTCAGTTTGGGGGCAACATGGGTGAAATCCTGGCCCCCATTGATATCAGTGGCAAAACTGCTATTGAGTGTAATGAATTCCGGATTTCTCTCTCTGTGTTTAGAATGGATTGTCCCACTGTACGTGAGGGATTGGGGGGAAGAAGCACAAACATACACTCCCAGTTAATCATTTAGAGTTATTTTTTTAAGGAAATTAACATCTGTGAAGGCTCCTGCATACATATCCTCTTCATACACGGGAGCTTTGTCTGTGGCGATGCAGGACATAGCATGGCTGATGATCCCACTCCAAGGGAAGCTCGCAGATCTAGAGAACAGGCACGTGCCCTAGTGGAGAATGTGCTGCTTGTCTTGCCATACAGGCAAATCACCCAGGTGTTCAGGGCAGCTGCACATTTAGTGGCTCTCAGTTCTATGCAGTCTGAGGTACGATAGTGCGTTGTCACTGGGTTTACATGTGGGGCCATAGGTTGTGGAATGTAGAGGTTAAGTAGCTGTATAAACTATATTCATCTTTTCTTATTTAACTACTGAATGGCTAATGATAGAGATGGTTGAGATTAAATTTCCTCAGACTGTAATCCTGTGGCAGGCAGCTTACTTCTTGCCTGAAAAGTTTTGGCAAAGGCAGGTAAATTTTGCCTATATGCTCTCGAGTTCATCTGACTTGTATACCAAGCACCATTGTGCTAAACCAAGTTGCCAATAGAAACACAGCTGAAACCATAATTCATGCCTCAGTGAGGAGGACAGCCATGGCAGCAAGAGTTGAGAAAAGAAGGTAAACTATGGTTGTGTCAATATTTTGGAAAAGTAAATGGGATGACCCACGTAATCGTAGGTCTCTCTGCCTGACATTGATTTCAGGCAAGATAATGGAATGGCTAAACTGATATGGGACTCCAAAAAGAACTGAAGGAAGGTAACACAATTCATGTCAATCAACATGGGATTATGGAAAACAGATCCTGTCAGACTAACTTGATATTTTTATGAGATTACAGATTGAGTTGGTGAAGTTAATAGTGTTGATGAAATATATTTAGACTTCTATAAGGCAGTTGACTTGGTAGCGTATGACATTTTAATAAAAAACTAAAACAACTCAAAACTAACATGGCACATATAAATGGATTAAAAACCAGCTAATTGACAGCTCTCAAAATGCAATTGTAAATGAGGAGTCATCTTTGAGCAGGTGTGTCCCAGTGGGGTCTTGCAGGGATTGGTTCTTGATTCTAAGCTATTCAACATTGTTATCAATGACCTAGAAGAAAACATAAAATCATCACAGATAAAGTTTGTAGGTGGCACAATTTGGGGGAGTGGTATATAAAGAAGAGGACAAATCACTGATACTAAGCAATCCAGATTGCTCTGTCAGCTGGGCCTAAGCAAACAAATATGCCTTCTAATACAGCTAAATGTAAATGTATCTATCTAGGAACATGGCATAGGTTGTGGCACTCTCATAGGGTGCCCAGAAATATGAGTCACCTCGTTACCCCTGTTTCCAGCTAGAGGAGGATTTGCTTGTGCTTACTGGGATGTGAGCTCCTTGACGCCACCAGTCTCTCAGTCACCCAAACAATCTCCACTGGGCTCTAGGCCTTACTTTGGCCTGCAGGTTAACACTAGGTGAATGCCAGCCCCATTGAAAGCATCCCGGGTAGTATCCAGCCCTTGTTCCTAGACGCTCACAGAACTTACACTCACAGAAGGTTTGCTCACAGGGGAACAGCATGACACCACTTGACTGGTACAACTCAGGATCAGGTCCTTTCTTAACGTCCCAGCCTGAAATACGGTGCAAACAAGTCTATGTTTATTATCAGCAGCTCACGTTTGAGAGAGTGAATTAGGCTAATGGAAACCGAAATGGCTATATGTAAAGCAAAACTGTAATACATTTTGTAGGCCATGTCTACCCTCCCCAGGGATTGATGCTACAGCGATCAATGCAGTGGGGTCAATTTAGCTGGTCTAAATCAACTGCAGAGTGCTCTCTGATTCATTTGCTATTCCACCAGAATGCGAGGAGTAAAGCAAGTCAACTGGAGAGCACCTCCTATCAATGCAGCATGGCGTAGACACGACAGTAAATTGACCTATGCTTCATTGATTCCAGCTACGTTATTCATGTAGCTGGAATCAATGGAGTAGCATAGCGTAGGTTGACTTATCATGGTAGTATAGACAACGCCTTAGAGTCTAAATTTAGCTTTAACAGTCTAAAACCTTGGTCTGAAGTAGTGTTTCACCTAAAGCAAATGCCCAGCGTCAAAAGGTGTTCTCCTTTTTGCTCCCGTGGGGAAGGGTAACAAAAATGTCTCCTTGCTGCTCCTTAAATGTTCCCTAAACTGTTTGTGTTCCAAGAGTGAGGGCTGCCCCCATGGGTCCCTTCCTGGTGTGCTGGCTACAAGTTGCTGCATACCCTTATGCTGTTTCCATGCACAAAATGAGGCTTCTTGTTGACTTGCAGGGCCTAATCTCATATAACCCAAGGCAGACAAGTGAATCAACATCCTTTTGTCTAGCAGAACTTGTTTGTCCACTCTGCCCAGGACATAGATTTTAAAACATCTTTTCAGTATGTATACCCAGCTCCTTACATATCTGTATATACATCTCACAGTGACTGAGGATCAGGGTGACATAGGCTTTCACTTGATCCCCTCTGGATAAATACAATGAAGCAGTGTGTTAAGTGTAATGAGTTTTCTAGGGCTGCCAGGGGTTGCTGTTACAGAACAGTGAACTCTTTACCACTTGGCACTGAGAGTTACTTAAGGTCACCCGGGGTGTTTTTACAGGACAGAGGACAGGAGCGTGAGAAGCCTGCGTCATAAACATTCATTCCCAGAGTGATACTGTGTAGTGATGTTAAAATGCAGGTAATTGTGTAAACTCAGCAGTTACACGCACCTGCAGCTGGCTCCCCAGGAGCAGGCTGCCACCCTGCACTGCTGCTGCTGTATCAGAGGCACAGCACAGGATGGTGGGCAGCTCCTTGGGAGCCAGTGCGTGTAGGGCAGGGGTGGGCAATCATTTTTGATGGGGGGCCACTCCAAGGTTTTGGAAAGTAGTCGAGGGCTGCACTCTTCTAGAATATTAATGGAGGAATTCCGGGGTCTGGAATGGAGGTTGGGTGCAGAAGGGAGCTTGGGATAAGGGACTGGGGGTCTGGGAGGGAGTTTGGGTGAAAGAGGCAGTTGTGACCGAGGGCAGGGGACTGGGATGAAGGGGTTTGGGATGTGACCTAGGGTAGGAGGGGATTGTCATCTGGGGCAAGAGATTGGGGTGCCAGATCTGGGAGGGGGTGTGGGTGTAGGAGGGGGCAGAGGGTTTGGATATGTGGAGGGGGACAGAGGGTTGGGGAAAGTAGGGGCTGGGGTGCCAGAGACAGGCTTTGGCTGGGAGGTGCTTACCAGCAGAAACCTGAGGCAGACTGCTCGCCGCTCCATGTGGCTCCGCTCTGGGCATGAGAGGGAGGGGGAGAAGGAGGGCAGATGAGGCGGAAGAAGGCTTTTTACACTGCCCCCGCTCCCAGCAACAATTCTCAGCTCCTATTGGTCAGAAACTGAGAGATTGGCCAATGGGAGCTAAGAGATTTTGCCTGGGGGGCGGGAACGGCATGAGAAGTCTCCCTCCGCCCTCCCCAGCCACCTGGCAGGTAGAGCAGCTGGCTTTTTAAAGTGTGAGCTGTTCTCTGCCTACGGTTCCGGCGAGGCAGCCGCGGGCTGGATTCGGCCCCCTGGCAACCTCTTGCCCACCTCTGATGTAGGGAGACGACTTTTAAGCTGGTGTGAGTAGGGAGCAAGCTTTTAAGATAGCTCCCCACGTATGTCAGAGGCAGCATCATGGGATGGCAGGTGGCTCCTGCCTGCAGTTCCACTCCTGGGGAGCTAGCTGCCATCCCCACAATGCTGTTGCGATAAGCCCAGGGTGATTGGTTAACTGTTTACACAGTTATACATTCATATCCCTAATACTGTGGCCAAAAGGTCTGATGCAAGCCTGGGATTCAGGAACAGGGGAATCTTGAGTCAGAACAGGTTATTTGACCTCTTTGGCCCTGGTATGACCGCTGCTGGAATCCTGCGTCCAGTTCTGGGTCCACAGAACCAAGAAGATTGTTGCGGCACTGGAGAGGATTCCGAGCAGAGCCGTGAGAACTGCTAAAGGAGGAGAGAACCTGCGTTATAGTGACAGACTCCAGGAGCTCAGTCTATTTAGCTTAACAAAAAGAAGGTGGGGGTGACTTGATCACAGTCTGTAAGTACCTTTGGGGGAACAAATCCCTAATAATGGGCTCCCCCATCTGCCAGGCAATGTGGCTGGAAGTTGAAACTAGACAGACTCAAACTGGAAATAAGGTGTAATTTTAAAATGAATGTAATTAGCCATGGGAACCCTTTACCAAGAGTTGTGGTAGATTCTCCGTCACTGGCAATTTTAAAATCAAGATTGGGTTGTCTGAAAAGATAAGCTGTAGTTTAAACAGGAATAATGTTGGGGCAGGTCGCCAGCCTGTGCTAGACTGGAGGTCAGATTAGATGATCACAGTTGTCCCTTCTGGCCTTGGAATCCATGAAACTGTGATAAACTTGAAGGGATTGGGCTGAAGTTTCCCATCTGTGGTTTCTGACTTGGTGAATTTTTCTGGAAGTACCAGCAAAACCGGCTCTGCCCTTCTGAGAATGAGATTAAGGACAGTGCATTGTTTTACCCATTAAAAAAAATCCCAACAACAGTTTCACTGGAAAGCGTAAGTGCATCCATGGCTTGGAGAGGGGACCTGAAATTTGATGCTGGGGCTAGTTGGGTACCAGGGAGATGCTTTCTGCCACCTTTCCAAAATCTGCCCACATTGAGCCAAATCATAAGCCTCTGCAAAATCTTAGATGAGACATGCTCAGTAGAGCTGTCTTAGCTTGGCAGTTATCTTGTCCATACCCTCAGCATGGAGCATGCTCCAGGCCCTCACAACTCCTGTGTGTGACCAGATTGTGTATTTGCCTTCCTGACCGAGCAACTGAGCATACTGCAACACAGGATGGCAGGGCCTTAGCGGGACACTCTCTGCAATCGGCTACTCCTGGCTGCCAGTGGAGCTGGACACGGGAGCTGAGCAAGGTGTCTGTGTTCTCCTGCTAGCACCGAAGAAGCATGGAGGAGAGAGAGCAGAGTGGTTAGGAATGGGGGTGCATGATGGAAATAGGCTGTGGGGAACCAGAGGAGGGGACCGGGGGCAGAGAGAAGCTGTGATGGGGGACGGGGCAGAAGAGACAGACTGCTGTGCTGGTGGGGATTCAGAGAGCAGCCGTGGAGATGGCCTGCCCTCAAGGCAGGACGTGGTATTATCTGGGCTATCCCTGGCAGGTGTTTGGCTAATAACCCTTGCTTTGAAGGGATCACTCAGCTCTCTCAGTGCCCTCACAATGAAAAAGCCTGGGCACACCGGCATGGGTCGTCTTGAGGCTTGCCGGATTTCTCTGCTGCAACTCCTGTCTGACTGAGGAGCCAAACGGGACTATCTAGCTTTGGCCCTAGGACAGCATTTCAGTGGCAGGAGAGACCAATTAGCCACACTCTCCGAGACAAAGGAGAGCATAGGAGCTTGAAAAAGCCAGAAGCAGTGAAGTCTGAGGGAGCGTGGGCCCGCTCTACTGGATTGAGAACCCCTGGCATGGAACCTGGAGAAGAGGGTGGGCCCTAGTTGCCTCACCAGCCTCTGCAGGAGCGGGGATGGAGACTGCCGGGGCCTTGTGGAAAGAGACCTGATGAGACACCGGAAGTGGAGGACACAGGTGTCTTGGCAGGAGGGCGAAGCCAGCAATGAGCGGCACTGCAGCTTCTGACGAGCGGGTGGGGGGCAGCAGGGTAGCTGCCAGACGGGGCTTGGACAGTGGTGGGCTGATTCCCCAGACAAGTCACAAGGAGACGATGCTGAGCAGCTAGGAGCAGCCCCATTATGACCCCAGCCAGCATCACACAACGACACCAACTGTGCCCACACAGTGTGTAAGCAGTGTCCTCAAGCAGTGTCCACAAGTACAAAGAAGTTGGATTGACTCAGCATGGCTATATAGGAGAGTTTTCCGTAGTTTCCACATCCCCTCTTATTCATCTCCTCTCACAGGTAGCAACGTAGGTACACTAGTAAATACACACACCACTACAATCCTGTTGCTCAGCCGTGTGCTAGACTGATGGCTGGACACTGCAGTGTTGCATGTTCTCCGGCACGGCTGCTATCATGATGACACACATGTGAAACCCTGTCCTTAGAGCCCTCGGCAGCTACCTCCTTGTCTCCGCAACATAGTCTCAGTGCTCCTGCTAATTGACAGCTCCTTCCTGTCTCCTGCCACAGAACTTTCTGGAAGGCACATTCCGTAGCAGAGCCTGCAGGCGCTCCTCTCCCGAGCCCTACCTGGCTCTGCCTCACATGCATCTAATGAGAGCCATGTGGACACACAGAGCTGCCTGCCCTTAATGACACCTCCCTTGCAGACTCAGACCACGGATCCCTACGCTCAATGTCGCATGCAGTCCCCTGTGACACTCTAGGAGCATTCTACCCTGGGAGAGAATTCACCCCGTCACAGAAACCAAACGCACGCTTCAGAGGGGCAAGAGAAGGAAAAACATGAGAAGTTGCAAGTACGAGGTAACAGCTGATCTAGTTGTCATGCAGTAGGCATGTGGTAAACCAAATAATGGCTTAGTTACATACATAAAACATATAACTCCATTTACAAGTTTGATTCCTATCACAGAGGTCTGAATAAAGACATTGGCTGGCTAGCCCATTACCTTCCACATCCTAATGACTTAACCAACAAAACAAAGAGCACTGAGAGAAGGCACAAATTGTTCTTATCAGCTTCTTGTAACTTGAACACTCTAATTAATGTTGTTTTCCCTCCCTTCGTTTTCCCTCCTTTGCCTTATTTATTCTTGGATCTGGACTGTTAATGCTCCATTCATCTGAAGAAGTGGGTTGTACCCACGAAAGCTCATGATACCATCTACATGTTTTGTTAGTCTTTAAGGTGCTGCTAGACTCATCGTTGTTTTTTAAGTTTTTGCAGTTACAGTCTAACTTGGCTACTCCTCTGAAGCTTTTGATACATAAACAGGTTTGAGTACAGGAGACAGCTAGTAAATTCAGTCTGACCACAGATTTTAGCAGGCCTGTAATGTGTAAGTGTTTGTGTGTGTGAGATCAAGGATTTCTAGCGATAGCTCCTTCCTTTGCTAAGTGTTACACTGGTACAGTTTATGCACTCTCTCAAGTTCCTTGCTAAAAGCTGGAGTTCTCTGCCCCCATTCAGTCAGCTCAGCAGGAACTTCCTTCCAGCCTCCTAGCCCAGCCAGCTAAGCCAGACTTGGCAAACTGAACATGAAAAGGTCTGAAATTCTCTGCTCAGAAAGGAGAAACCCCTTAGAGAACAATCCACACTCGCTATATTTCATTTGATAAGAACAGCTCAGGTAAGTCTGTGGCCAAAGGCAACGCTTCTAATTGGCTGTTAGCACAAGAAATAGAGACTTACACCTCAAAGCGTGATGGCCGTGTCAAGGCTCGCTCCGTCAGCGCCCTGGAGCAGCTGTGGCGGCCAGGCTTGGGTCAGTCCCACCAGATGACGTGCACAAAGCTGCCACAAGGAGCTCTTGACAAGCTATAGCCTGTGTGTATTTCAGGGCTATTCCCTGAGTGCCCCACTCTGCCCTCCTTCTCTCTTTATTTTTAATTGATGACATGGTAGGGCACATAACTTCAGCTAACAATGACATAAATGATCCCCTCCCTCTTCTGCGGTCACTGGGGTCATGCTGATGTGACTAACAAGGGAAGGCTGATGTCCTAAGAGCTGTCTGCCATCCACACGTTTTGCTAGTAGAATGACTACAAGCATTTGTGGTCGGTTTTCAGCACTAGATTGTATTGTTAGTTGGAGTCAGAAGAGAAATTTCCAGATTGGAACAAACCCAAGATCTGTCTAGCTCTAGCCCCACGCCCTGTCTCTGACAGTGACCAGAGCAGGGTGCATCAGAGGAAGGTGTAAGAACCCTGCACCTGCAGACGTTGATAGTCTGTCCCTGTTCAGGTTTTGCCCTGCTCTCCAGTAGTTAGAGATTGGCTTACCTCTTGTGCATCAGGTTTACTTTCCCTTCCAAAACGTGTCTTCATTCATTGTAACTCTGGAGATTCTTGTTTTCCGTATAATCATCCAGTCTCTTTTTGGGATCTTGTTAAGTTCTTAGCCTCAGTGACATCCTGTGGCACCATCCCAGGACCTAACCACCTAAGCCACACTACCAGGGGCTCATCCACCTGCCCATCCTCTAATGTGCTCTATGCCATCAAATGCCAGCAGTGCCCCTCTGCCATGGATATTGGCCAAACCGGCCAGTCTCTGCATCACAGAATAAATGGACACAAATCAGACGACAGGGATAGTAACACACACAAACCTGTAGGGGACACTTTAACCTCCCTGGACATTCAATAATGGATTTGAAAGTAGCCATTATTCTACAAAAGAATTTTCTCATCTAATTTCAGAGGGCAACAGCTGAACTGGAGTTCATTTACAAGTTCCACACTATCAACTTAAGCTCGAATAAAGATCTTAACTGGTTAACGTATTACAAAGACAATTTCCCCACTTTTGATATTCACATTTTCACATCAAATGCTATGAATGAGACGCATGCAGCCTGACTTAATTAGCTTGATTAACACTGGTCCTAAAATTGACGGGTAATTTCCTTTGCTGATATATATACCCCGGATTCTGTATTTCCACTCATTTGGGGGAAGGGATAGCTCAGTGGTTTGAGCATTGGCCTGCTAAACCCAGGGTTGTGAGTTCAATCCTTGTGGAGGCCGTTTAGGGATATGGGGCAAAAAATTGTCAGGGATGGTACTTGGTCCTGCTGTGAAGGCAGGGGACTGGACTCGATGACCTTTCGAGGTCCCTTCCAGTTCTAGGAGATAGGCAATCTCCATTATTTTATTTTATTTATTTTATTGATGAAGTGGGTTTTACCCACGAAAGCTCATGACCTAATACATTTGTTAGTTTTTAAGGGGCCACAGGACTCCTCATTGTCCTGTGACAGTAACTTCCACAGTCTAATGACAGGTTGTGTGGAAAAGTGTTTCCTTTCATTGGGTTTGAATTTTCAAATCTTAATAGCAGTCCCTTCCTGGAGCTGAGGTTGTTAGAATGAGTAATTTACACTTCACCCACCAGCGTGCATTACTTTGCATTTCTCAGTGCTGGATTTCATTTGCCACTATGTTGCCCATTCTCCTAGCTCCTTTAGATCTGTTTGAAATTCCTTACAGCTCTCTCTGGTCCTGACTAATCTAAATAACTTTGTGTCTGTGACAGGTTGGATCACAGTAGGCCACTTGAGACTGTCACCTGGTGTGCTGGTCTTGCCACTGAGCTTGCCTTTTGCTCTCTGGGGCACCCCAGCACCCTGTCCTGCTGGGCCAGAAGCTCTGGTCTCCCCCAGCCAAGGCACAAACCGTTGGGCAATTCAACCATTTCTAGATGGGTAGCTCAAGTCCCCCTTTATTATCCTTTGGTTGACTTTTCTGCCTCTCTTACCTTTCTCCACATTTTGCACTCGGTTTGCTTTTCTTGATCCCGAGGCTGGGAATACAGCCCTAGAGTGATGGATTCTGACTCCACGGCCAGAAGGGATCACTGGGATTGTCAGCTCTGACCTCCTGTGAAACACAGCCCAGAGACCTGCTCCAAGACAAGTCCTAGAGCAAAGCCTTCAGGAAAACATCCAGTCTTGATTTAACAATGGTCAGAGATGGAGAATCCACCATGACCCTGGGTAAATTGTTTCAACAATTAATTAGCAGCCCCCGCTTTGTGAAAATGCACTTTATTTCCAGTCTGCATTTATCCAGCTTCATCTGCCAGCCATGGAACATGTAGACCTTTGTCTGCTAGGGTGAAGAGCCCGTTATTAAATATTTGTTCCCCATGTAGACAACTATGGACCATAATCGATTCACTCCTTAACCTTCTCTTTGCTAGGCTAAATAGATTGAGGTCTTTAAGTTTATTACTGGAGGACAGATTTTCTAGTCCTTTAATCATTCTTGTGACCTTTTCTGACCCCTCTCCAATTTATCAACATCCTTTTTCTATTGTGGGTGCCAGACCTGGGTGCACCCGTGCCAAATGCAGAGGTGAAATCATCTCCCTGCTCCTACTTGCAATTTCCCTGTTTATGAATTCCAATACAATATTGGTTCCTATGGCCACAGGAGCACACTGGGAGCTCAAGTAGTTGGAGCCCCTACTTCCCAGGAGAGAGTCCTCCATTCTGTATGTACAGCCGTGTTCTTTGCTCCTAGTATTTATACATTTAGCTGCATTAAAATGCACAGTATTCACTTGCTCCCAGTTTACCATACAATCTAGTCAATGACCTGTCCTCTTTGTTATTTACTACTCCCAAGTCATGTGTCATCTGCAAACTTAGTCAGTGATTATCTTACCTTTTCTTCCCAGTCATTCATAAAAAAACCTAAATACCATGGATCAGTGTTCCCTCTAAGCTGGGGGGTGATTAGTCAGCCCCGCCCAGTGAGTCAGCTCCCTGCACAGACCCCTGAGCCTCTGACTGGGCAAGGCTGATTAATCACCTGTGAAGCTGGGCGGCCGCGCAGCCTATAGGGAACCCTGCCATGGCTCCAAAAACTGATCCCTGCAGGACCTCACTGGAAACAGACCTGCTCAGTGATGATTCCCAGGTACAATTTACATTTTGAGATCGATCGGCTTCTAGTCGTGTGCCATGGTAAATGTATATCATTCTAGTTTTTTAATCAAAATGTTATGTGACCTGATGGGAGTCCAAGCATGTTAGAATCACAGAACCATAGAGTTAGAAAGACCCGCAGAGGTCATCTGGTCTAACTTCCTGCTAAGGTGCAGGATTTCTTGTGGCCAAACTGTCCAAGACAGGTGGCTATCCAGTAGGGATGTAAAATCCTGGTTAATAAAGGGGGATCCTGCTTCACCTCCCTGCCCCTCCGTCCTTGGTCTAGCTTCTCTCAGCCCCCCATGTGCAGGGCGACCAGCTCCTACTCTTGGCCCCTGTCCCAGGCTGCAGCAGGGGGGCTGCTGCTGGGTACCAGTTAACTGGTACCCGATAAGCATCACCCCATCAGGGTGATTCTGACCAGTTTTCTGTTCGCATCCCTACTATCCAGCCTCCTTGTGAAAACCTCCAGTGAAGGAGCTTCCAGAGCCTCCCTTGGCATCGGTTCCATAGTCCCGCGGTGCTCACAGCTTGGAAGCGTTTCCTGAGATTCAGTCGAAATCTGCTGGGGTGGAGTTTGAGCCCATTGCCTCTTGTCCTGCCCTCTGTGGCCAGCGAGAACAGCTTTTCTGCATTTGCACGTGGTCATTAATCACGTTTATTTTAGACCAAGAGTCTGTTTTTATTTAACGCCTTCATTTAAAACCCTTTTGCTTTTTTATAGAATGTAGCTCTGTGCTCTTACCGCGCCCCTGTTCTAGTTCTTTTGTAATTGGCATCGTGTGCCTGCCCAGATACACAGAGTCTGTTGTAGCACCAGCATCTGTAACAGATGTCTGTCTGACTTGTGTGCTCCTCCACTGCTCCTGCTACCTTTCCCCTAGGTCTTAGGTTAACTATTCCTCTAGCCCTATGTTACAAGCCAGCACACTGGTTCCATGTTGATTAAGGTGGGACCTGTCACCTCAAGGGGGGCTCCTCTTTCTCCCACATATTGTCAACTAATTAACTCTACTTCACGCCATCTTATCAGCCAGGCACTGAGACCCTGAAGTTCTTTCTGTCTCAGTGCACACATGCAAAACTAGACACATTTCAGAGAATGTGACCATTGGGCCCCAGACTAACGCCTGCTGCCGCGCCATCAGAATTTAACTTCCAGGGCCTCTCTCCTACAGCTCCTTACATCACTGGTACCAGCATGTACCGCAGTCCCAGGCTCCTCTCCAGCTCTCCCCAGAAGTCTCTCTAGTAAGCACCCGGCTGACAACTCACAGGTGGCTCTTCTCACTCCTGATGATCAAATCTGCTGTCACCACAGCCTGTCTGTGCCTCCCATCCCGCTGCTGCCTCCTTGGGGGCAGAAGAATTGTCAGTCATTCCACCCCTGCAGTTGGAAGGAGAATCCCATCTGGGGCGGCGTTCCCTCCAGGCTCCCTAGATGTTCATTCAGCATGCAATTGGCTTCCTCAGTGCAAAGATCCGGGAAGCCTGTTCTAAGGTAGGGCCACTCCACAGTATCCTTTTTATGCTGCGTTTATAAACAATTCTTTGCTCCTCTAACTCAGCAACTTTGGCCTCACGGTGCTTCCCAGGGGCTCTGAGAGCCAGGAGCTGTTCACACAGGAGGCAGGCGTGTATCATGTGCCCATGAGATTTGGAGTCATACATTCTGCACTCCGAGCAATGAACTAAGTAGCATCCACCCAGACTGGTTTGTGGCTGGCCTCTGACCTGTATAGCCAGACTGGTTTTAACCCAAAACAGGGATTAGGGATGTGAAAGATTAATTGGGGGGGGGGGGCTGGAGCAGCTCCCACCAGCCGCAGAGGGAGCTGCTCCAGCTCTGCAGGGCATGTCATGGGACAGGGTACTCCAGGCCAGCTGCGGCAGGTGGGGGGCCACTCCAGCCCAGCTGGCTGGAGCACCCCCTTCCCCCCCATTTAATCCTGGTTAACTGGTTAAACAGAAGGTTTAACCAGTTAACTAACTAAATGGGGTTTTACATCCCTGGTAGAGATGGGTTTAACTCTTTCTATTAATGGTTCCGGAAAAAGGTTTTCTGATTGTAGAGGTTACAGTTCCTCAGTCTATCCCATGCTTAACAATTACATGGAGAGCCTGGCTCAGTGCTTCGCTCCCATGCAGACCAAGCGGCCTGTGCTCACTCCATCTGCTGCCTTCTCTCTTGGGTTGAGGCATCACGTTGCATAGGTTGGTTGGCTAAGATTGGGCAAGAGTCACATGGTATTGTTCTAATTCCCTCATTGGCTGAGCCCAGCCCATGTGGCAAGGAGGATTAGCAGAAATCCTTTTGACTCATGTTGCCTGCGGGAGCAGCTGGATCCAAAGCCTGCTAAAGTCAAGGGGAATCCTTCATGTCCCACTGCTGGTCTGGTACCTCCTCCAGGCCATTCTGAGGAGTAGCTCTTGAGGCTGACACTCCAGGTCTGCGGTGCGCACACCAACACACTGACTGTGGTTTGCAGCTCTTCTCCCTGTGGCCAGGTCACTTAGCTTTCCCCCTTGGCAGACTGCCCATTCACTGCCCTGGTGCTACTCCAGCTGTAGCTGTTAGGGGAACCCAGGTCTGTCTGTCTCCTGCTCCAGGTACAGCGGGTGGAGTTAACCTTGCTCCATCCTGTGCCCATCACGATCCAACACAACATTCTGGTCACAGTATCAGCACTATGCAAAGTCAATATGGCATGTCTTCAATGGATTCAAAACTGGCTGCCTCGATTGTCAGTGTTGAATTAGCAGCTAGTTGGGGTGTTTCTAATGGGTTCCTGTGCAGTCTGGGCTTTGGCCCATCACTGTGCAATATTATATTACAGATCTTAAAGAAAATATTAAATAATTGCTGATAAGGTTTGCAGATAACACTAAGGCTTTGTCTAAACTGCAGGCTTCTTTTGGAAAAAGCTTTTCTGGAAGAGATCTTCCGGAAAAACTTCTTCCAAAAGAGAGCGTCTACACTGCCAAAGCAGATCGCTTTTTCGAAAGAGAGCATCCACACTGAATGGACGCTATCTCGCATGTAAGCTGTGATTACTATGGAGGGAGTGGCCACCAGGGCACCTGTGCTTTTTCCTCTTTCCTCTTCTTTCGAAAGAACTCCCTCTTCCCCATCCACACACGCCTTTTTCCTCATAAAAAGAGGTTTACCAATGTTGGAAAAACCCCTCTATTTTTTCAAATTTTTTTCAAAAGAATGCAATTGCACTGTGGACATAATTGGAGTTTTTTTGGGAAAATGCCATGTTTCTGAAAAAACTCTGCAGTGTAGACACACCCTGAGGTTGGTGAGCTGGCAAATTATGATGAAACAGGTCACCGAGAGATCTGGATTGCTTGGTAAACTGGACACAACAATACAACGGATGTAGTATAGCCACATGCAAGGTCCTCCATTTAGGATCAAAGCACACAGCCTCTGCTTTCCAGATGGGGGGTTATGCCCCGGAAAGCAGTGAGTGAACAGGGCTTTGGGGTCATGATTGTTAATTAGCTGAATATAAGCACCCAGTGTCATGCTGTAGCTAAAAGGGCTAATTTGATCCTTAGACTTATAAATGGGGATACCATGTTCAAAATTGCATTGCTGCTAGTGATAAATACATGCTGTCATTTGGCATGTATTCAGCCTTTGATGCACACGAAAAATTAATGTCAGTGGACGTTAAACACACACTGGCTCCAGACAGATAGGACTGCTCCTTTCTCTCAGCTAGCAGAGACTCATGCATTGAGATTCACAGCAGAGCAACTGAGGGCTTGTTTTGTTTATTGACAAGCAGTGTCCTGGCTTGGCCCAAATTTGATGGCGCAAATCATAGGACCTTTGAAATGCAGTTTCAAAATAAATATAACTTAATAGCTGAAATAGTTTACAACAATGGAGATGAGGACAAAGTCGAAACAGATTTGTTCCAAGAGAACAGTTACTGTGATTCACCAAGGAAGAATGCGATTTCAGAATGAGAAGTTTAAACAGATGATTATCTGAACTCATTACAGGCAGCCTGCAGATGTGAGAAAAATGTCACTGACATTGCCTGACAGTTGGTGCTTTTTACACTTTGGCAACAATGAAATTCTCCCCCGTGCAGTGGGAGTGCACAAGACCTACATCCCACTCGGGGCTTAGTGGGGCATCCCCACTGTGCTGGCTCACTGCACAGGGCTGAATTTCACCCTCCAGCCCCTCTCCAGCACTGCAAATGGCCAGCTCAGTTAGTTCTCCTATTCCCCAAGTCCTGGCCCCACCAAAGCCCTACCAACTAAAGCAATGCAACAAACCAATTGGTTGGTGGAGATGGGGAAGGACTGGGGTCTGGACATGTTCCTCCATGTTCTCTCCCCTCCTCCCATTCCATTGGACACAAAAAAAGCAAGCTGCTGTGGGCAGATCTTCATCCATGGGGGTGTGCCCCTTCCACCTTTTCCTTTAGAATATTGCAGGGGCAGCCACAACTGGGGCAGCAGGATGACTCCGAAAGGGGCCAGTGACGGCAGGGAGCTGGGGGCCGGGAGGCAGTGAAAGGCAAGGGGTGGGGTCTTTCCTCCAGCAGATCCCCCTGAGACATGCGAATCTTGTGAATGCTTTAGGAGGGAGCGTCTTTGGCATTCACTGTGAGAGAGGGCAGGGCACAGCAAACCCCTGGCTGAACAGAAATCCAGTAGAAAGTCAACAGATTGAAGAGTATTCATTCCCTTGCATGGAGGTCACCTGTTTAGTTAAGAATAGGGCCTTCGATATCCTCTCACTACTCTTTCAAGGAGAAACCTGCTCAGATACTGTCGAGCAAGCTTAACAAACAGCCACATTTTACCCTTGACAATACATGTAAGAGGCAGCCTTAAATTTAGATTTTTAAAGGACAACCTGCTTTAGACTCAAAACATTTGCCCAATAACCTTTCTGTTCACATGAGCCACCCACACAGAAACCAAAATGAGCTACAAGAAGAAAATAGAAAAAGCATCTGGCTGTTGACAACCAGATCTTATTTCAGTCCTGTTGTTTTTAATAATTCTTTCTTCACAACTCTGCAAAGATTTGAATATTTTTAAAATGTCTAACTGCCTAATTTTATATACATTGCAGTATTTCAGTGTGAGCATTAACAGATGCAAAAAGTTCAAGAAGTTTAGGCAGCTTTTGAGTGTGTTGCTGTTGGAACAAAATCATTGTAAAAGTGATATGATATAGTGTATGATGTCTATACAGCCTTTTTATATAAACCTCATGCTTGGAAAAGGGTGTGAAAGTATAATTTTCAGCACCATCTTTAAGTTCAGTTTATTCATGTGAATTGCCCCTTTATGATCACATGCGTGTGTAAAGTTAACACTATCTCCACCCCATGTGTGCAAAAATCACAAGTAAAGACCACCAAAAATCATGAGATGGCGTTAAAATCATAAGCATTTTTTAAATAAATAAGTTTGGAGTGCTTTATCATTTGCCTCTTGGGTTCTCCACCTTCAGGCTCCACTTGGGAGCTAGACTAGACCCATGTGGTAATATAAATGAATGAGGACCATTACACTGTTATAGTCCTTTTCCGGGCCTTAGTGGCTCTGATGTATGTACCCTCTTCAAATAAAAATCTGGCCTTCAAACAACCCCTAATATTGGCAAGCTCATCATCGGAGCAAGCTCCCCTCTGGCCAGGACACTCCAACTCAAAACAACAACAAATTCAAACCCTGCAGGCATAGCTACACTGTTATAGTGATCACCACCATCACAACACACCTTTCGAGATCCATGGGTCCTACCCAAGTCTATCACAACAGGGGTGTATCTCACTCCCTGCGCTAACTGCCACAATAACAACTGTGTGGGCGAAACAAGCCAATCACTACACCCTTGAGTGAACTCACACAGGAAAGGGACAAAAGCAAACCACCCTGTCACCCATGGCAAGCACTTTTCATAAGAACATAAGAACATAAGAACGGCCGTACCGGGTCAGACCAAAGGTCCATCTAGCCCAGTATCCTGTCTGCCGACAGTGGCCAGCACCAGGTGCCCCAGAGAGGGTGGACCGAAGACAATGATCAAGCGATCTGTCTCCTGCCATCCCTCTCCAGCCTCTGACAGAGGCCAAGGACACCATTTCATCCCCACAAATCCATCACTCCCCGTCTGGCCACACAGGCCTTGGCCTCAAAGGACACCTGCCCATTCCCTTCAGAAGGCAAGGCAAGCCTGGGAGCTTACATTCACAACTCTGCTTGCCACTGAAATCATGGTTTCCATAAAGATGCTGGATTAATGGCATCTTCCAGCAGTGTGTAACCCACTAACCCCTTTTTTTAGGTATGACTGTAGTGATGGTAATAGACCACTTCACCTAGAATGGTCCCTTCGAATAGGGGCAAACTACTTAGGCT
>CM057847.1:1361667-1371773 GCA_030068395.1 Apalone spinifera
GGAGTTACTATTTTGAAATAAGTTATTTTGAAATAATTTCCTAGTGTAAACATGCCCCTAGATTACAGAACCATCTGTTAGCAGCTGTCTTGTCTCCATATAGGAACCTGTGAACCAAGTTCAAGTTCACTCTTAGGTGTCCCTTCAGTTAGCTATGTTGCATACACCACTAGAAGGTGTGTTTTCTAGACCTGGTTGTTTCTGAACCACTCCCAATTTCAACATCCTTTGGAATGTATGGTCACGGGATCTGGGCACAGTCCTCCAGCCGTGGTCTCATCACCACCGAAGCATTGGAGCACAGCCTGGCCTGAAAGAAACCAGAGGGTGGAATTTCCAGAGGCAATCGGCATTAGACTAACTGCCCCCATGGAAGTGCAATGGTAGTTTTACCAGTGGCTTCAGTGATAGATAGCAGAGGTGGGCCAATGCTAAGTGCTTTTGCAAATCCCATCCAGACAGGTAGAGCTGCTTTTGGCAAGTACAAGAAAAGGCAAAAATCATCAGAAGTGGCTCCTAAGGGCTGAATGGACTTGAAGACCAATATATCCTTCCGCCCACAGGAAGGAGCAACACAGGGCAGGTTGCATAGCCTCTCTTCCTGCAGAGAGGGTTCCAGTCCCTGGACAGCCATGGACGTTAACACTCTCAACCCTGAAGTAAAAGCTGTGATTGCCTAGAGCCGATCAAGAGTTTAACCAGGGACCAACTTTTCTCACTTAGTGAACCTGACTGCTGCTTTCATCGTCCAGGGGAGGCTGAAAATCCACTACCGGACACTGTGTTTTCAGTGGAGATCCATCCTCGCAGGGGGAACAGCCACTCTGTATGAGTAAGGGCAGTGGGGTCTGGCCCCGTGGGACCCCACAGGAGGGAAACCTCCTTAAATGAGAGCACTGGCTTTTAGATTGTAGAACAAACAAATTGTGTTTGCTCTGCTGCACACCATGTAGTTTGGGTTTCCCCGTGCGTGGATTCGATGAGCAAAACTGAAAGGATTGCTAGAAGCCAATGGCTTGTCTGCGCTGGCGTGGGGCACAGAAGGCAGTGGCGTAATTTGAAGGACTATTTCAGAAGTAAACAAGATAAAGTTTGGCGGTTATAAACTGCAGGAGGTTTCAAACTGAAATCATTTGGTGTACCGATTTTCCTTCCCCCTCGCTTGTTCTACGGTGTTGGCATACAGCGCTGCTTGGTGCCGTCTTTACATCACTTGCTTGTCAGGGCTGGGGGAAAGCAACTAAAGAATTGTGCAACAAATGGTCTGGTAGCACTTTATAGACTAACAAAACATGTCGATGGGATCATGAGCTTTCGTGAGCACAGCCCACTTCTTCAGATGACCGGAGTGTGGACATTCTGTAAAAGCCCAATCTGATTAGAGCCTGTGAACCTGGAGTGTTTCCCTTTCACCTTCCTGTGAGTTCCAGGCTGTAGCAATATGGACCCTGAGCACCACTGGATCCAAGTGCCCGTGGGCATTTGGCTCCTTGTTGTGCTCTCCACCCAGCATCATGAAGCCATGACACAAACCCCGCCCAGCCTCATGATGTCATAACGCAAACCCCGCCCAGCCTCATGATGTCATGACACAAACCCCGCCCAGCATCTTGACGCAGACTTTCAAAGCAGGCCCCTCTGCTTATACTTTCTGGTTTTCGTGGGGGTCCTGGTGCTTTCCATGCTTGGTTGTGGGTGGTTTTCCAGGGTCAGGTAGAACAGACAGAGCTGCACTCCCCTCAGAGGAGGGGCTACTCAGAGGAGGGTGGTTGCACACAGCTGGGACACCTTAGCTTGCAGGTAACTGCAAGCCAGAGTCTCCCTGAGGGACGGAGCACTAGGAAGAGACATGGGTGTGGCATTAGCTAGATTGCAGGGAGCAGACGCCTTCCTTATGGCACCCTAAAGGGCCCCTGGGTTGCGTGGGAGGGCCTGGGTCCCTTACCCACAGGCAGGACTCTACCCACCCGGCAGGGGCTCCCCCCATTCACAGGTGGCAGAGAATGAGGGCACGGTGCCCAGGCTGTGCTACCAGACAAAAGGAAGGCCAGCAGAAAAACAAATGCAGGGGGAGGGTGACCTGGATGTGGAGCATCTGCTGGAGTGGGCGGTTGAGAGCCACCAACAGGCAACCAGCTGCAGCAGCAACAGAGCCTGTGCCTGCCCCAGCTGGCTGTGCAACACCCACAGGGAGCAGCACTTCATTTGAGAGCTGACCACACAACACCAAGAGCCACAACACCTGGCCCAGCAGACAGTGGTGCTCTGGCAACCCCCTGGGACATGCCGCCAACCCAGAGCCAGGATCCTCTGGGTGAATCCTGACTCCAGGGCAATGTTCCATCTAATTTTTCTATCCATGTACAGAATACATTTTGTTCTGTGCACCAAGCCATGTGTGAATGTGCACCACCAATAGAAACACATGTGGCTGGCTATGGGAACTCTGCTAATCAGCTGGGCAGTACCTGAATCTCTCCTGGGGGCCCCACAAGTGCTCAGCTTACAGGGAACGGCTCCAGGGATCCCAGTCAGACTCATGAAGATGGCCCTGAAGCCTTCTTGGTGATATGTGAATGTGTGGCCACCGTGGTGACAGCTCTTGGTCCCATCCCTCACAGGACCAGCCCTGGTGGCCTACAGGATACTAGGTCCCATGGATGCCTGAAATCCACTTTAGACTGTTTTTTTATCTCCATGAAAACATTCCAGGGATAAAAATTCCTGCTGGGGACCCTCCTCAAGGGTTATTGCTGGGGCTGGCTTACCCTGGAAGGGTGAACTGGGGTGCTGGTGTCAGGCAATGGGTGTGGGTGCAGAGACATTGAGCCATGTACCCTGCTGGAGGTGTTGAGCCTCAAGGAAAACTACCTGGCAGCTGAAGAGCTCCTTTCCATATCACCAGGGTAGAGGCCCTCTGGCCGGGCTATCACCGAACGTGGAACGCTGAGGCTGGGGGACAGTGGGGCCCAGGACACTGTCAGCTACGGTGAGGCCTGCAGCCCTGCTACAGCAGAGACTTGGAGGCTGAGCAAGAAGGCCCCACTACGCCCAGGCCTCTGGAGGCAGGGTCCTGATGGCCCCTCAGAGGGGGAAAGATGGGGGCTGCACAGACAGGCAATAGGTTCAAGTGCTGGCAGCATGGCCGTCTGCACAGCTGCCCCTTCATGGACTAGTGATGGGCAAACTGGGACAGAACTTGCAAACAGGGACTAGCCAAGATGGAAGTCACAGGCTGAGTCTCCGGGTCCAAAGGGATGGGCTTCCTGGATTCAGAGCCTCGTAAAGGAGAAGCTGCTTGAGGCCCATGAGATGCCAACTGCCACCATTTTCCTTCTGTGTGCCTGACCCATGGGAAGGAAGCACAGCTGGCAGTGGGAAACACCCAAGACTCCTCCTGTGGAGCTTTCACACTGACCTGGTGGTCGCGGGCTATGGCTGGAAATACATTGGCCAAGTCTTGCAGGCAGCGAGAAGAGCCCAGGCGCGGGGAGGGACCTCATTCCAAAGGTGGAGAAGAGCCCGGAGCTGCTGAGCTGGCTGACACAGAAGGGCAAGAAGACTGGGGAGGAGACTTCACAAGGTGTAGCAGGGCCCCAGAGAGACCAGCAGGACCAGGGAGCTCAAGCCCACTTGACTGCAAAATGGCTGGCTCAAAACAAGGCTATCACAGGGAGGAGGAGGCAGCTCCCAGCTTGGGATGGCCAGTGTCCATGGAGAGGTACTTGACCAACAGAAGCTAACATGGTGGCCATGCGCTGAGCAGAGAGAGGAACAACTCTGCCAGTTGGTATGCGACCACCAGACTAATGTGTGTGTGAGGCCCCAGCCCCTTTGGAGAGAACCACTTCTGCTGACCCACATGGTTCCACGTTCTGGCCACTCAGGCAGGGAGGCAACCCAGTGACACTCACCTGCTGGTTTGGTTGGCAAAGGGAGGGGTTACTCCATGCCCTGCCCAGATCAACAGCTGGCAGGACCCAAGAGCACTCCAAGGGCTCCCCTGAAACCAACACCAGCAGCCCACCACCTGCAAGAAGGCTGGCGTGGATACGATTGGAAAGAGCCCAAGCGGACACCAGCACGTACTGGTGCAATGCTTGTGGTACAGCCCAGACCAATAACAAGTTTTGGAGGCCACTTCTGGGGCTCTGTGACAGGGTGTACCAACCCCACACTGGTCGTGGAAGGGTTAACCAAGCTTGCTGGGCTGAGAAGGCCCCTCCCCTGCAGCCCTACTGGGCATGCTCCAACTGCAGAGGCAGTATAAGTGCCACAAGAGCAGCTCAGTTGGGACTGATCACTGGAGGGGAAGGAGCTCCTGCCAGAGCACAGGAGCAACTGACCCCGCTGACCAGCCGAAGGTGGAGCTGCTTCACCAGCCACCACCACTGCACTAGCCACCGCCGTGCCAGCTGCAGCCGCTGATGCTGTAGCATTCGCCAGCCCAGGTGGGGACGACGCCGGCCAGCAGACAGGGGTAGGAAGTAGCCCGGGGCGGGGAGCAGGAGGAATCCTGGCGGGCTCAGTGTGCTTTGGGGGGAACTCCCTGCCAAGCTGGTGGTGGGATCCACCTACTGCCAATAGGGCCCTGGGCTGGGGCCTAGGTCTCCTTACCCCCCCCTTCCTTGCACCTCAGAAGAGAGCCATTCTTGTGAACCATAGACTCAGTCGCTGAGATATATTTACCCCAGACAGGGGGTGCTACAGACTCAGCTGCTGGGCCATATTTTTGCCCCACCGACAGGGGTGCTACAGACTGACACTACCCTGAATGCCTGGACTAGAAGGACTTTAGCCAGGGATAACTCATGGAGGCTAAGCTGATCCACATGGCCTTATAGGGGGCCTGGGTAGAGCACCCTGTGACAGGCTCCCACACTGATGCCAGCAGCCACTCATGCAGGTAACACCCAGGCTTCCACCACCTACTTACTTTTTGCATGGTGACCCCAGCACCTGCCCAGTCCGGAATTTCCCCAAACCGTGTCTCAGCAGTATCCAGCCTTCTCAGAGAACGCTCACCGAAGTGATCACGTTCATTGCCCTCTTACAGAGACAACATACTGCAGCTCATTCATCTCCCCGAGGTTGGACAAACACTCTGATTTCAGGCACAGTGCAGCACTAGTTTGTAGTAAAAGTAAAATAAGTTTCCTTAACGAAAGGACACGGTAGAGTGATACCACATGTCAGGAATAAAGATACAAAGGGAAAGGGTAACAGGCAAACAGGAGTAAAAACATGCTTTTAAGACTAAAACTTAATCTCTGCATGTTGAAGTCTTTGCTTAAGCAGGTTTCCCACCTAAATTCAGTTCCCAGAGACTTCAGGCCCCTCTTGGTCGAAAGATCCAACATTCTGCAAGCTCAAGAGCGCCAACGCCTTTCATCCCTGAAGTGATGGGTGCCAAAATCACTTCTTTCTGCTTCTCCCTCCCTGTTAGCTTGGGCAGAAAGGCTTTCTGCCGTTCACCCCTGCCTGTTGGCTTTCCATCTCCCTGCTCGGGTGTATGTAAATGAGGATTCCTTCCCTCTTATCTGGGAGAAAGTTTGTTTCTTTGGTTTGGAGGGAAGCATCATAGAAAACAGCAACATGATATGGCGTTCCAGACAAGAGAATTGCCATTGTAAAAATGGAGACTTCTGTAGTGCTGTAAGAATGGGTGGACAATTAAGCAACTGGTTCCAGACAAAAGTTGGGTCTATGACAAGGGGGCACAGAATAACCATCGCTGCTCATTGTTTTCTTACATGGGGCGTTAAGAACATTAGATAAGCCAGAGGATATGACACTGGGCAATCTTGAGTTAAGCTCTTTAGCTCATGCAGATGACATCATACCATTGGCAGACATGTTTAAATTAATGATCATGCTCTTTGCTGCTTTTGAAATGTGGTGTAGTTCATCAGGACTTATAATAAATGCCAAGAAGATGAAGTGGGTGAATGTTGGAAACGGGACAATAGATAAAGTGTTAAAATACCACAGAAGTGAAGTCATAGAACTAGTAGAGTCTCATTTATATCTAGGAAGCTTGAGCAGCGCCAACAGCTCCATCAAGCATGAGCTTAAAACGCAATGTGCTTTAGCCCCAAATGCTGCACATAAATTGGCAAAATTATGGACTAATAAAAACATTCTGTTTGGCACCAAAGTGAAAATGTATCTAACCAATGTACCGTACTAACTGGATTACTCTCTGGCCTGGAAGCAGACATAAGAACGGCCATACTGGGTCAGACCAAAGGTCCATCTAATCCAGTATGTTGTCTGCTGACGGTGGCCAATCCGAGGTTGGATGAGTAGAGGCTATCAAGATAAGAGTTCTTCAGAAGGTGAGAAGTTTTAAGACAAAGGAAGAAGTTAGAAGGAGAGTAGGAAGTGAACTCAGGGTTCACAGTTGGTTACAATCAAAGTGACTACAATGGTGGGGGCGCTGCCAAATGCAATCAGATGATCAAATGCCAAGAAAATAATGGAAATACTCCCAAGGTCAGTCCAACCTGTGGGCAGCCATTTAGGTGATGGGACGACATATGCAGACACTTGGCCAGGTTGGGCTTAATGGAGGAACAAGTCATGGAGAGGAATGAATGGGGAGGCTGTCCTGCTCCCCAGTCTTCAAAGATGCTCTGGAACAAAAGGGAGAAGACTAAGAACTGTGTTTAAATAAGATATTTTACAAGTAGAGTGTAAGCTCTTTTGGAGCAGGGACCATCTTCTGTAGTTATTCAATACCTAGCCACATGGCATCCTGATCTGGGATGTGGGCTCCCGGGCACTGCGGTGCTAAGCAAAAATGAGAAGAATAATTCCCCTTAAGTTACTTTGGAAGAGGACTTGCCGGCAGTGGAGGGTAGCCCCGCTTCAGAGAACTAAATTGTGTTAATTAAGGCATGTTACTAAGTGGCATGACTCCTTATGGGACCTATCACTGACATGGCTGTTAGGGTAGAATTACATTTGCAGCAAGAAAGCACATTTATCATCTGTGGATGTGTACACTCTGCAGAGATAAGCCTGTCGTCAATGAGTAGGAGGGTTTTGGTTAATGAGCACAACTTCTGCCTTTAGAGCTTGAGTATGACAGGAAAGTGGGTGTCAAGTACTAGCAGGGAATGTATTGAATTCTCAAGAGATCTGAGTTTTATTTAAACTTCTCTGAGAGCGTCTTGGTTTTCTAGCAGATATAGGGGCTAGCCAAGGCTCCTGGTCCCCAATGTGTGTATCAGAAGCTTCACTTGAGTCATAAATGCTCATGTATTATGCACATGTTCGCTTACATGCAAATTAAGCATATTACCAGTGAAGCTATGTGAAACATTTTTCTGATCAATTAAAATTAATGTCCTTATAGTCCAGGACTATTTTCCTTTCGCCTCTCAGTCAGCTAAATCAGCAGACATAAAATGCCAAATGTTTGGGGCAGGGACTGTCTCTGTTATGTGTTTGTACAGCATCTGACACACTGGGATAAGGTTCTTTAGAAATTACCATGACCCAAACAATAATAATACTGGTTGAACCTCTCTAGACTTGACACCCTCGGCACCTAATAGTGTTCCCTCTAACATTTTTTTATCCTTGGGTGGGTTGAATTTTCTTTTGGGTAGGTTGAAACTTCTTATGTGCAACACCAATATTCAGGTAGAGTGTGGATGTGCACCACCAATACAAAAAAAACCACACACACACACACTTTTAAGCAGCCCATATGTGTGGAAGAAAATGTATTACAAGAATAAACTTAAAAAACAACAAATAGTCTGGTAGCACTTTATAGACTAACAAAACATGTAGATGGTATCACGAGCTTTCATGGGCACAGCCCACTTCTTCAGATGACCAGAATGTTGAATGTCTAGAACTTCATTGTTTGGTAGGCTGGTAATATCCCAGCCATCCAGTATCTTTATTTAATCCATTAGCATGCGCATCAAACTTGTGAATGAATTGTAGTTCCAGTCCTACCCTGTGTATTTGGCTTGTGGAACTGGTCTGTAACAAAACTGCCATTGAAGATCTGTTATTGAATGCCCAGGCAGACTGAAGTGTTCCCCATCAGGTTTTGTATGTTCCCTTTACGGATATCTGATTTGTGTCCATTAATTCTTTCCCGTAGGGACTGTCCAGTTTGTCCAATATATATTGCAGTGGGGCATTGCTGGCATTTGATGGCATAGATTACATTCCTGGATGTGCAGTTAAATGAATAAAGCTCATAATACCATCCACATGTTTTGTTAGTCTTTAAAGTGCTACCAGACTATTTGTTGTTTTTATGTTTATCCTGTACAGACTAATTTGGCTACCCCCTGAAGATATTAAAAGAAGACACCTGTGTCTAGTTCAGGGGTGGGCAATAATTTTTGCCTGGGGGCCGCTTCAAAAATTTTTGATGTAGCCCCAGGCCACCCTGGAAGGGGCGGGGCCTAAACAGGAAGGGGCTGGGCTACCCTACCCCAAGACCATGATTGGCCTGGGGATGGGGGATCCCCTTTGCCCCTTCTTCCCATTAGGCACCCCATGCCCTGGAAGAGGTTTGGCACACTCTCCCACTCCAATCAGGGCCTGGGGGCGGGGGAGTGCGGGAAGCCTCCCGCCCTGCAAGGAGCACGTGGCACTTTGAAGTGCTGCGGGCTCCTCGCAGGGCCTGGGCAGGGCGAAGGAAGCTTCACTCAGCTTCTATGACAAGATAATTGGCTCTGTAGATGTGGGGAAGGCAGTGGACATGATATATCTTGACCTTAGCAACACTTTTGATACAGTCTCCCACATAATTTTTGCCAGCAAGTTAAGGAAGTATGGATTGGATAAATGGGCAGTAAGGTGGACAGAAAGCTGGCTAGATTATCGGGCTCAGTGGATAGTGATCAATGGCTAGATGTCTGGCTGGCGGTCAGTTTCAAGCGGAGTGCCCCAACAGTTTTGTTCAACATCTTTATTAATGAGCTGGATAAGGGGATGGATTGCACCCTCAGCAAGTTTGCGGATGGCACTAAGCTATGGGGAGAGGTAGATACGCTGGAGGGCAGGGATAGAGCCCAGAGTGACCTAGACAAATTGAAGGATTGGGTTGAAAAAAATCTGAGTACTGCACTTGAGAGAGAAGAATCACTAGCACTGTTACAGTCTGGGGACTGACTGGCAGCCCAGTTCAGCAGAAAAGGACCTGAAGATAACAGTGGATGAGAAGCTGGATATGAGTCACCAGGGTGCCCTTGTAGCCAAGAAGGCTAATGGCATATTAGAGTGCGTTAGGAGGAGCATTGCCAGCAGATCTAGGGAAGTGATTATGCCCCTTTATTCGGCTCTGATGAGGTTGCATATGGAGTATTACATTCAATTCTGGGCCCCCACTATAGAAAGGATGCGAATGCATTGGAGAGGGTCCAGCAGAGGGTAACCAAAATGATGAGGTGGCTGGAGCACTTGACCTACGAGGAGAGGCTGAGGGAGTGAGGCTTGTTTATTCTGCAGAAGAGAAGAGTGAGGGGGGATTTGATAGCAGCCTTCAACTACCTGCATGGGGGTTCCAAAGAGGATGGAGAGAGGCTGTTCTCAGTGGTGACAGATGGCAGAACAAGGAGCAATGGTCTCAAGTTGCAGTGGGGGAGGTCTAGGTTGGATATTAGGAAAAACTCTTTCCCTAGGAGGGTGGGGAAGCTCTGGGATGGGTTCCCTAGGGAGGAGGTAGAATCTCCATCCCTAGAGGTTTTCAAGTCCTGGCTTGACAAAGTCCTGGCTGTAATGATTTAGTTAGTATTGGTCCTTCTTTGGGCAGGGGGTTGGACTCAGTGACCTCCTGAGGTCTCTTCCAGCCTTATGATTCTATGATTCAAATAAGGTTTCATCCTATAAAACTAGCATCACAGCTAGTACTTGCTACTTCTGACTCATCAGACCCAGAACTCTACCACATAGCAAAGATCTGGCCTTAATGCAATACAATGTACTATGTATTAATTGGTGACACAGGACTTTAAAAAATCATTAAGTTCAGAGTTTTAAATATCTGCAACACTCCAAAAAATCTGTTAAAAGAATCATTTTCTTTCTTATCTTAAGCCATTAACACCTATGTAAACTTTGTTTGAAATGTA
>CM057847.1:1378785-1389545 GCA_030068395.1 Apalone spinifera
GGACTGGACTTGATGACCTCTCAAGGTCCCTTCCAGTTGTAGTGTTCTATGATTTTACCTACTTGGGGAACAAATATTTAGTAAGAGTCTCTTTGATCTCTCAAAAAGAAAGAACACGATCCAATGGCTGGAAGTTGAAGCCAGATACATTTGGGCTGGAAATAAGACATGCATTTAACTATGAGAGTAACTGACCATTGGAATAATTTGCCAGTGGGGATAGTGCTTTTTAGAAAAGCTCTGCTGTAGGACTTATTGTGGGGCGGCACTCTGGCCAGTGTTATACGGGAGGTCTGGTTAGATGGTCACAATAGTCCATTCTGACCTTAGAATCTAAGAGAGATTCACCATCATGGCTGTCACCTCAGCCATCTCCTGGGATTCTGGACCTTCGCCATCCTAATCCTGAGAGATGTCTTGGCTAGGTCAGGCCTGAGGGAGCCAGATGACACCATCCCTTCCAGCAGCTCCAGCTAAGTCCTGAATACAGTAATTCCTCATTTAACACGGTCGATACGTTTCAGAAAATGATCATGTTAAGTGAAAACGTGTTATGCGGGGTCAATTTTCCCATTGCAAATAATGGAAAAGGTGGGAGATGGCATGCAGACCACTGTTTTGTCTCCAGCACGGCTTGCTGCAGAGTCCATCAACAGAAAAGGCTGTTCTTCTCTGGTCAGAAAAGGCTTGGTGGGTCACCAGAGACACTTCTCTGCCATCAGAGTGGCCTTGCATTGTTCAGAACACAGGGCTATTCAAAAAGCTTTCTTTGTCAGCTGGAAGAATGGTAATATTGTAATGCCAACAGTGATATTGGGGGAGCCCAGTTTACCCCATGCTCCCTGGCTCATACAGCCCTACACCAGCCACCTCAACAGCTCAGCAGGTGCAGAATGCAAGTTGATTGTGAGTGGGGCAGGTCAAAGGGATGCCGGCGCTGTTTGCTTAGCCAATTGGCTCACCAGGCGAGCAATATTCCAATGGCCAGGCCTACCTATTGGGTCCCGCACAATATTGGCGAAGCAAAGGGGAAAAGTTGGTGCTGGGGGGGCAGCAGCTGCCTTCTGAGTTTCAGCATCCTGACGTAAGGCCTCTTTGAAGAGCTGAGCACAGAGATAACTGACTTGCTGGTGGGCCGCGCCATGCTTTGGTTTATCTGAGTGGTCGCAAGCATGGGCCCCACAGCTCCCAGTGGCTCCAGTCTGCTGTTCCCAGCCAATGGGGACTGTGGGAAGCAGTGGGGGCCGGGCCATCCATCCCGGCAGCTCCCATTGACCAGGAATGGCAAACTGCCATAACTGGGGCTGCGAGCAGCTGTGCCTGTGGACATTCAGGTAAAGCAAGCATCTGGCACTGCCAGGGCCTAACCCTGAGCAACCGCGTCTGGCCCATGCCCAGAGGCTCCCATCCCTGCTGTAGGAGAATGAAAGCAGAGACCAGCACTACCTTCCAGACAAGTGAATTAAGGAAAAGTCAATAGCTCTAGGCTGGGGGTGCCAGCAATATATCCCTGTAAGGGGGATGCATATATGTCCTTGCCCGAGGTTCCTTCCCCTCCACTAGGCTCACCCATGCTCAACCAGCAGGACTGACTAGACTGCAGTGGAGTCTCAGACAGCTCCTGGCTTGCACACGTACGCCAGTCACATCTGCCCCATCCTCCTCCACCTGCTCCTCACCCTCACTGTTCATGCCAGAGGCCTGTGCCTTGGGCTCCTCGCTGGCATGGGGGGGCTGGTGAGTCCCCATCCAGTAGGGCATGCAGCTCATGGCAAAAGCGGCAAGTCTGTGCTTGGCCCTGGATTGACTGTTGGCCTCTCTGGCTTACCTGCTGCTAGTCCCTGTTGTTTCCCTTCCCCTGCGTTCCCAATGCGATCTGCTTGGAGGTGTTGGCCTCCCTGTGGCTGGCCTGTAGCTGGGCATGCACAGCCTCCTCTCCCTCCAGGCCCAGGGATGCAACATCTCCTCTCTGCTCCAGGCAGGCCATGTCTGGGGCACATGGGCAGCATGTCCAGCTGGGCAGGTGCACACCGCAATGGAGAGCTGCTAGGTGACCTTTCCAGGCTGGAAAAAGCCTTTCAAACATTTGCAGGGCTTGAAAGGTGCTGGTGAGCGTCCGTCTGTATGAGCCATAGGCAATAGAGTCCACGACTCTCGCCAGAACGCTCGGTGCTGGGAATCATGGGACAGTTGCGGGAGGACTGAGAGGTGCACTAGGGACGCGGTATTATGCTCACCTTGCTTCAACCTCCGTATAACAACCCTGGCTCGGTGTCTGGTGCTCTGCTGACGTAATGAGGGGAAGACAGCCTCAAGTGCAAACACATCAACAACTGGACTGATGCTCGGTGGCTAACAGGGACCTAAATACAGGGCCATCAAAGATACCTCAGTCAAGGATGGCCCTAATGTGCGTGCTACAGTTCTAGTGGTGGTCATGGGTCAGGGGGGGTAAGCTGCTTACTCCAACCATCATTCTCCAGAAAGATGTTAGAAAGGCCCCCGCCCTGGGCTTCAGAGTGCCAGAAGGATAAGCAGCTGCTTAAGTGCTTTGCTAAATGGGGGCAGGGCCTAGGGGATTTTCAGACTTCACTATAAGTGAGCCCTTTTTATTTATCTTTTCCACTTTCCTAAGCAGCCCATGCAGGTAATCCCCACAGGAGCGAATAGCAGCAACATCACCCCAAAAGCAAAGCCTTTGATGGAGGAGTCACCTCATATTACATAGTGGGTTTGTTACCTTTCTGACATTCCCGGGCCTAGCAAGCCCCGTAAGTTAGTGTTTTGACTTTCTCGTAGGGCAGCCTTTCAGGTATGCCATATTAGGCTACTGGCATGGACAAAAGTGCTTAACATCTGTGTTTGTGTAAGGATGTGTATTTACTTATGTAAGAACTGGCTGTAGCAGCAGACCCAGAAAGGGAATAGGCCAGGGTTCTCCTCAGACTTCATGCACAAGTCAACGTTTGCATAGTAGGCCACAGCTAGGTGCTGAAATGCAAGTGGCTAACTGGTGATAAGAACTCAGCATTCGTAGTTCTTGGCATTCCATTTCGTTCTAGCAAAATCTTGCTTGTGACTGAGGGGAAGAAGCCTTCACAGCATCCTGATTTGGTTCCGGTTTAGCTACATGAATGGATGAGATTACAACTCGACTTTTACCAAGATACTAACTGTTCAGGTTCTTACCAGTGAGTCCCACTGCGGTATCACCACACTGTAGAACTTCTCTTCCTAGCTGCATTACCCTGTTTCATACTGTCTGTACAGGGTAGGGAGCCTACAGCCGGTGGGCGGGATCCAGCCCCTGGCTTTATTTGATCCAGCCCATGGCAAGTCTCCCCACCGGGACCTGAAGAGCCTGAGTTACAATGCTCCCCTGCCCCCAGGGCTGCAGCACATAGTGCATGCCAAGTTAAGTGTGAGGGAGGGGTGGTTTGTAGGGGGTTGGGATTTTTTGTTGTTTATTTGGGTTTCTTTGCATCCCACCTTGGGAGCATTAGGAGCAGGTGACTAGTTAAGGAGTTTTATTTCCTTCTCATGTGGGACCGGAGGAGTAGGGAGGTTTTTCATTGTTTGCTTCTGTTTGGTTCCAGGCTCATTTTTCTGTGTGTCACTGGCCTCGGACTGAAAAAAGGTTCCCTACCCCTGCTCTATAATCTACTCAATGGGCTGCTGATAACCCTTGTAATTGTGTGCTCCCCCCTGCACCTGCCCCCACAAAGCTAGAGTAGTCTGCGATGTTTAAAGAGTGCGACTTTTAAATGCTGGGACTTTCACCTCACCGTCATGTGTGAAGGCTGGAGTCCCTGCTTAACCCTTAGTGGTGGCCTAGCAACATCTGGGAACTAAACTCTTGGTCTCTGAACACAGAGAAGCATGCTTACATCAAGTATCTTTAGGGTTAGCCTTCAGATTCTAAAGGCACTTCTGCTGAGGATAGTGTGAGGTTTTTCAGAATTGCTGAGACAATATTGTACTGTTTCCTTTCTGATTTTGGACCCATCTACCTCTGCAGGCCAGCCACAGGCCAGCAGGAATCTGGGTATCTGGGGATTGGACCATCACAAGAGGGTCAAAAAAAAAGGTGTGTCTGTGATGCTGGTATGGTGGATATCGTAGCAAGAGCCAGCCAGAAGCTGCAGAACCAGAAGGGGAAGGATGGCCATCAAGCTGAAAGACAGAAGGCGGCTGCGGATCAGGAGGAAATCATAGCAGTGCAATATCTGAAGCAGGAATGTCACACAAGGGAAGAAGACAGAGCACGGTAGAGGAACCTGTGTGAGGGACTGCTTGCACCTATGGCCTGTTGGACAGTTCTCTGGCAGGATGCAGCTGCAAAAAAGGCAAATATCATTCTGGGCTGTATTAACAGGAGTGTCAGATGCATGATGCAGGAGGAGATAACTTTCGCTCAGCATGGGCGAGGCCTCAGCTGGAGCACCGAGTCCAAGTCTGGGCACCACACTTCAGGAAAAATGTGGACAAATTGGAGTCTTAAGGGTGAGAATAATCTTAACCATGATAAAGGACTGGCGGACAGTATGCAGTTGTTTTGTGTGTCCGCTGAAAGTGGGACAAGAAATAAGGGGCTTAATGAGCAGGAAAAGAGGTTTAAGCTGGATATGAGGAAACCTTTCTAACTCTGCTTTGAATAGACCCCCAAGAGCAGCTGTGGAATCCCCCTTCTTGGAAATTTTATAAAAACAAACACCTGGCAAGGATGGTCTAAGTTTACATGGTCCGAGGACTGGACTTAATGACTTCTCATGACCCCTTCCTGCCCTGCATTTTGATGATTCTCTTTGTTAACATTTTGAAACACCTTTATTTGAATATCAGTGGTCTATATTATTGTACTTTCCTTAAACTTTCTCAACTCCAAACCATAGGAAAATGCATATATTCTACATAGCTCTGTTTAACACACACGGATCTAAACTGACCTGGGAGTCAGCTATTTCCAGGGAGCTTTCATTTCCCCCGCTCCCTGTTTTGCATAAGAAGCATCAATCCCTTTATTCTTACATTACATAGTTTGCTATTGTTGCCTCCTTGACAATACCTGACTTTATCCATTGGCTCTCTCTCCAAACTTGCTGACCTGGGGGTTGTTTGCTGGAACATAGTGATTCTGTCCCAGGAGACATGAAGAGGAATCTGCACATTGAACAGAGCTTATGTAGCTGATACCTTGGAGGCTTGTTCTCAGAAATACCCAACTCTCTTGGGGATCATGAAAACAAAGCAGTATGCAGAGTAGGCATCTGTGCGTGAATTTTCTCAGTGTACCTAGAGTCCGTTGCTGTCACTTTCTATTGTTCCATGCCCATTTCTCTTTTCAGTTGTCAATATTAACACCAGAAAGGACTTCTGATTTCATGGGAACCAGGAAGGGAAGGGGTGAGTCACCAGTTAAACCCATAAGCACTGTCATGGCAGTGTTTTTAGAGGCAACACCGTGGCTCTGATTTTTAAGGCTTCAATCCTGCAAGGTACCAGTCAGTCTCAATTTCTGTTGATGCCCATAAGAGTGGAGAGTTCAGCCTCATTGTTCGCAGTGTTCTGTAGGATCAGGGCTGGAGGAAAACCTTTGCTCAATTTGCAGATGAAAGAAAAGTAAATCGGGAGTGCATTCGCCCTACTGGCTTTGAGTCTCTTGGAAACTGGCTTGTTTTGACACATGCTTTTTAATTTCTAGAGTTCTTAATCTCAACGTTTGTATGAATAGAAGGGCCAAATATACTTGTGAAATCTGTGAATGTGTCAGAGTTTTGGGAGTCAATATAAAGCTACTGTAGGAGCCAGGCCATGTATTGTTTTTCTTCTGTCTCATATGTGCTATATGCACACACAACCAGAACATTTATCCTGACAAGTGATGCTATGATTTCTAACCTACAGAAATTAAATCCCTCCAAATTCTAGAGGGATCTCTGCTCAAGAAAATTAAGACCAAAAAAAAAAAAAAACCCCCAAACAAACCAGATTGAATGTTGCATGTACTTTTATGCTGCCTTCTATGATTTTTTTAAATTATTTTTTCAGCGGCTACTGCTGTTTTTAAATGTTGTTTAGTATGAAATAAATGTAATCGGCAGATTAATTTGTTTGGTATTCATAGCATTATTTGTTGAAGTAACGTTTAATGTCAGAGGCATTCTATTTTAATAATGACCAGTGTCAAATATTATAATGGAAAACTGTTATGTACCTATTTGTGGTATAATTAGCACTGCAGTGTTTGCTTCCCTTTGTAATAAAATGAAACTTGGAAAAGAACTAAGAGCCTCACACACGTACTTCAGAAGAGAAAAGGGTATTCAACAATTGGAGAGAATATGGAGAAGAGCCACAAAAGTGATTCAAGGGCTGAAAAATGCCTTAGTGTGAGATTTGCAGAGCTCAGTCTGATTATTTTTATAAAAGGATCAAGAGGTGACATGGTTACGGTACAGATATACCTTCTCTGGGAGGAAATACCAGGTGTTGGAGGGCTCTCTAATCTGTCAGAGTGATATGCTCTGATGCACCCCAGAGTAGCAATCCAAAACCACACGGGGAAAAAACCCAACCAAAACAAAAATGAAGCAAGACATGCAGATTGGTTGTCAATTCAAACGTAGAAATAGCCCTGGACCATCCTCACACAGAGACAGGCAGAACAAGAGCCAATGGCTGGAAACTGAAAGCAGACAAATTCCAATCTAAGATAAAGCTTCATGTTTTAGGAGTGAGGGTGATTCTCCCCCCCCCCCCAACAAACTCCCCAGGGAGGTGGTGGATTCTCCATCTCTTGGTATCTTCAAATCAAGACTGGATGATTTTTCACCCCTGGCTGAAATGCAAGCACTTTGCAGGTGGGACAGCTGATTAACAGACAGCTCATAGCATTGCCCAGAGCTTGCTCACCCAGCCCTGCCTCTGTGTTGCGTTAGGGCTCCTTGCCTACGACGGTTCCCCATTTACTTCAGTGGAAGAGTCTCCTGGCCTTACAAGTCAAATCTTGAATTTTCTGACAGTGACGTGAATCCATATTTACACCAGTGCAACCGAGCAGAATTTGGCCCTGGACGGCTCCACATTTCAGTCAGTCAGGAGACAAGAACATTTGCAGTGATTGGCACAGTAGCAGCGCCCCAGGGGGTGATAAATGAGCTCCTACCCTGAGAGAGAAGCCGGGAAGTGGTGGTTCTCAGCCTGGCACACGGCCTGGAGCACTGGGGTGGAAGCAACATAGCCAGCGGCAATTCTAGACTATGCATTGTGGGGATGGACAAACTGCCAGCCGTCTGCCCCATTCCTGACTCACTCCAGAAGGCGGATGCCAGAGAACAGAATGTGGCTTTGCCCCAGGCTTTTTTTGAGATGCTTGTGTCTCTTCACGCACGGACCTGTTCTTTGCACACACGCAGCACAAAGGGACCAGGGAGGTGTCCTCCGGGGGACCCAGCAGGGAAACCACCAGTGAAGGACAGAAAGAAAAGTGGGGGGAAGAAAAGGAGGGAGAATGACAAAAGGGAGAGCCGGAGGGGGAGGGTAAGGGAGAGCAAGAAGGTGGAAGAAACTGGGGAGCAAAGAGAAGCGAGAGGATGTGGGACACACAGCCAAGGAGGACAGGGCTGAGAACAAAGCCAGGGAAGACGTCTCTCAAAGCTCGACAGAAATGGCACAGGAAGCAAGGGGGAAAGCAGAGAGGGAGCAAATGTGTAACTTCCTGGGGAAGGGGGAAGGCAGAGGGAGAAGAGAATGGCAGGACACGGTCCCTTCAGAGAAGCGGCTTACCCTGAAAAGGCCTCTAGTGCTGCCTGCTCCCTCCTGGAAGGTGGGTAGCTAGAGGGAAGCCCCAGCTGGGAGCTGTACTGGGTGCTGACCGGACAGCTGTGTGGGCTAGAATGATCACACAGCCAGGTGCACTCCGTCCCACCAAACCAGACTGCAAAGCTGGGACAGCCCAAAGGAAAACCCTGCTCGGAGTGGGGAGTGTGTGTTCAGCTTCCCAGTCCTAGCCCTGGAAGAACTGGAGCAGGTGTGTTCAGCAAAACCCAGCTAGAGGAGGACACGCTTGGCAGATACACCCGGGGAGCCGAGGGCACTCTCCACACGCTGTGCAGGGTACCCTCACTTTGCAGGGTAACCGCAGAGCAGACTGTAATCTGGTATGCTGATGTTCTAGGGGCAACACTGAGGAGGTGCCTATGCCATACTGTGCCCAAGGACTAGGTGTACAGCTTTCCAAAGGATCACATAATTCAGCACAAGGAAAGGGAATTGCAATACAGCTAGGGTGCAGTGTTGTGGGTGTTCGGGGAAACGTGTGTTAGAGAGCACAGCTGTAGCAAATATTGAAGGGTATGAATTAGATGATACTGCATTACAGCTGTATTGTTACTAAAAAGGGAAGCCACTCATAAACATTCAGTAGTCAATAACACACAATGTTTGTGAAGAAACACATAGGAATTTCCAGACTGGGTCAGACCCAGGGTCCATCTAGTCCATTATCATGTCTCTGGCAATGGCCAGCAGCAGATGTTTTTCAAGAAGGTGTAAGAAACCCAGAAGTAGAAAGAAGTTGCCTTCATGGAAGGTCTCTTCTCTTCTGAAATATGTTAGCATGAACTGTAACTCTGGATAGTCCTTTGATCCATAGAAACTTGCTTTACATCTTGATAAATTACTTTACATCTTGGCCTCGACAACATCCTATGGCATTGAGTTCCACAGTCCAATTACACACTGGGTAAAAAAATTATAGCCTTGTATCAGTTAGACACCTACAACATGGGGAGAACAAAGGCTCCTGGTTTACCTTCTCTAGGCCAGCCACTAGTTTATATATATTTTATCAAGTCCCCTTTTATGTCACCTTGCTCAGATTAAAAATTGACTATGTTTTTCTGAACCTCTTTAATTCTGCAATATCCTATTTGATATGGAATGATCAATATTGTATATAATATACCAGATGAGGACATACCATTGATTTATATAAGGACATTATAAAAATGTCCATATTATTCTTCCTCCTGCTTCTTATACATCCTAACATTATGTTTTCATCATCAATATTGAATGCAATCTACTATCGTGTTGCCCCTTCATTTAGGTTGGCTAGGTCCTTCTGAACTTCCTCAATGACTCTTTTGGCCTAGGACTAACCTAAATATCTTTATGTCATGTACCACTTTTGCTGCTTCACTGATCCCTCTCCCCCTTCCAAATTGTTAATAAAAGTACAAAGCCAAATTGTTAACAAAAGTACTATCGAATACAGAGCCTTAAGACCCCCTCTGTCAATACATGCTTATGATGAACATTGAAGATTTACTCCTGCTCTTTGTTTCTTGTCTCTTACCTATTACTAACTTTGAGAGCCGTGGCCCTTGCATTGACATGTATGGGCTTAGGTTGTGGCAATTAGTCTATGGCATTCGCCTCGTTTAAGATACCACCACACTTTCCCTTTCTATGGGGCACCAGGCTATATCTGAACTCTTATTTTGTACTGTAAATGCCCTGGCAACCTAACCTGAATGTCATGAGCCAGCAGTTCTGATCCAATCTGCTAAATAGCAGAAAGAGTTTGTCTGTCTATCTGTCTGTTCAAGAACTCCTCTTCACTGGTAAAAACTTCATTGGTAAAAAGCTTCCTCTTATCATAACTTGAAGCAAGGTCAGGGTTTGGTTGTGCCAGGAGACTAGGATGTGCCTGGAATGGGACCGCTGCTCAGAAAACCAGACAGCAGAGAGAGAGAAATCCCAGCAGATGAAAGGGGCTGGCTGCCCAACCCAGAGCTCCCCCCCCACCCCCCGGGAACTCTTTAGGGAGTGAGAGAGGGATTCATACAGGAACATTGCTGGCTGTTCTCCTTCATCAGGGAGGAGGGGAAAGTGCTCAGTTTGCTGCATCCCTCACTCTGGCTGGGCAGCACAGGGGGCAGACAAACGTGGACCTGCCCCAACCCGGGAACATGCACCCTCTTGTGGCTGTGCCTGCTGGAGCTGCAACAGCCACGGAGAGGCACTTTTCACCTGGCCCCAAGCTGCTGCAGTGAGAGAGGGCTGGGGCTGTCCTCTCTCCCCAGGGCAGCCTGCAGACTGAACCCCTCCTCCCAGCCCTTCCCCAGAGCACTGACTTCAATGAAAAAAACCAAAAATTAAGTTAAGGCCTCTGGTAAATCTCTTAGCTATTTATAAAAACAAAAGTCATAATTACCAGGGGTGTGTCCAACGGGAGTAAATCATGGTCTAAACGGAGGCACAGCTCAGGTAGCCAGGGGATGAGTAAGATTGTGTGTATGTGGGAGGGGGGGTGTTATTCTCTTGCAGCCTAGAACAAACACTCGGCATCCAACATGTGCTTGGCAGGGTTCCTTCCTAGTAGGGCTCAATTGCTCTTTCGCCCTTCTAGCCCCCTGAAGTGGCACTCATAACACGGCTGATCTGCAATGCTTGGATTAGTCTCTCCTCTCATGCATGCAAAACCCCCCTTGCTGGAAGTAACTGGCTGGTTGCATAGGGAATGTTGAACAAGCCACAATATACTTGAAAGCTGGGGAAAGTTTCAGTTTATCGTTTTCTAGGAAGGCACTAAGGAATAGGAATAAATTAACCCTCAGCCCCTACGTGTAACTCTTCATTAACAGGGAAGTAGGATGTATCATGTCTGTTGGAGCCATTACAACTAACTCTGTGGGAGACATATTGGCTGCATCTAGACTGGCCAGTTTTTGCAGAAAATCATCTGCTTTTCCGCA